>OVBE01002082.1:0-32470 GCA_900406425.1 Iberis pinnata | reverse complement strand
AAATAATAAATTAAATATTTTATAATATTATAATATTTTAAAATAATAAATTAAATTTAAATATTTTTGATATTAAAAAATATTTAATTTATTATTTCGTTAATTCTAAAATAATTTTTTGTATTATTTTAAAAGTAATATTAAAAATCTTTTACGTAAGATTTAATATTAAAATATTTTAACGTAAGATTTATTGGGTTAAATCAAAACATGATTTGTTATCGATTTTTATAATTTAAATAACAAATTATTATTCTAAATTGGTAGGAGGATAAAATGATGAGAACAAATAATTGAAGAGGTCGGGTAAGGAGTAACCAAAGTTCAGGTAGAAAACTAAGAAACTCCAAAGTTTAGAAAATAAAAGTTAAATGAACAAAATTGAGGAGGCTAGTGAAGTCAGCTCTTTGACATATACAATTTATTTTTTTGTCGACCTATATAAAATATATATGTGGTAAAAAATAAAAAATAAAATAGATACGCATTATGATTATAACTGAGACTTCTAACTCTGATGGTAAAAGACTCACAGCTGTGAGTTTCGTCATTTGAGTTCGAATCCTGGCCACCGTCATTTAAAATAGATATATTTTAGAAGTTTTTCTGGATATTCTCGACGACTACATATGTTTTGGGTCTAGTCAAAATCCTTAGGACTCCTAATACCACTGTTATCAAATATATATTTATATATATGTACTATCACTTAGAAAATTTTAACATCGCAGCAGGTATATATACTCAGATAATAAATAAATAAAAGGATTTCACGTGGACTTGTTTTCGGTACCTTCACGTCATCATCCTAATGAAAGTCACAAGTGGCAGAGTATCTCTGAAATATGTACTTTTATTTACATTAGCCTATCAAAACTTAAAAAGAACATACATGTTGTAATATATAATAATTATATCATAAAGTTCAGTATAACGGCCAGAAGATTGTTAATATGTGGCTAAGCTTTAGGCATTCAGGACAGGTCCAACAAAAATAATGGTCATAATAGAAAGAATAAGGTAGCTTACCATTAAAAAAAAAAAATTCGAACTAAAAAAAGAACAACAACTAAAAAAACATCGTTAAAAACGACAAATATGATAAGAAGAAAAAACTAATTATGAAAAACAGTCCTTCTTGTATATATTGTGGGTTAAGAATTATTTTCTATGTGGTCCAAAAACCTATATCTCTAAAAAATATGTGGCCCAAATTTTTTCCCCAAAAAGTGTGGTCCTAAGCCTTGGCTTAACCCGCTTATGTCACGGGCCGGACCTGTAGGCATTGTTACTCTAAATAAATAGTCTGTTCGTTACCAAATCTAATGTATCTAACATCTTGATAATCTCAAAGCATATTGTATAATATATAATAGAATTTATATGCATATGTTTATTGTCTCGTGTAAGTGTCGAAATTTCGGAGTTCGTTGCATGAAAAAGCTGCAAGATTTCATCATTAATTGTCCTTTTCGTTAGCATCATAACATGTTAAGTATACGTCTCATAATATATTCTCATAAGCAGTTGTAATATATATACCTTTTTTTAACAATATCCGTAGAATATTTAATAAGTTGTATAGTAAAAAGCTATGTTGCATAAACATTCTACCATTGTTGTCGTTACATTTGGTTCAAAGACAAAGAAGAAGATCCCAAAGCGTAGATAAGTAGTTAAAAAAGCACATCCCCCAATAATATATTGACTCGTGGCTAGTATGTGAAATGGATAGTCAACGTGTCAGTATACTATTGTTGACGTGTCATCATTAGTAGCTAAAAGAGTTACAAACTAACAAACATAACCGGTAGCTAGTAGCGATGACGACGGACGAGTGGTGATTCTTGGAGACCGCTACGGTGTTTAACGGCGGAGGAGAAAACTCCATCCCAAATTTCGGAGAAAGCGCGGATGATGATGGTGTGGTGGTAAGGATCGTTGAGGGAGAGGAAACAATGGAGAAGCTCTCTTAGATCGTCTTTGGAGTAAATTTCATTCTCAAGAATCATCTGAAGCATAGACTGCTTGAAATCGAGGTAAGGGTCGTCGGAGTCTTTCTCTACAGCGACGGCGGCGGTAGAGGGTGTGGCGGAGGAAGAAGAGGTGTTGTCGGAGAGCCAGTGACTAGTGGAGGGAAAGGCGGAGGAGGAGGTGGCGGTGGAGTTGAGGTGTGGCTTTTTGGAGGAACGGCTGAAAAAAGAAGACAAGTTTGGGAACTTACAGTTACTACAGCCAATGTCTACGACAGAGACTGTCTTCTTCTTGCTTTTGCCCGCCATTGTGTACATGTCTTATCTTTGTCACTCCAAAAGGAAATAGGTTTTAGACAGAGAGAGGGAGTCTACTTGGGTTGGTATTAAAGGGTGCATGTGAGGACTGAGATGGATTAATGAGAAGTAAATTCTTAGCAATAATATTTAATTTGATGTTCAAATACCAATTTGTAATTTTTAAAATTTTTGTGAAACGTAAGTAAATGTCTATATGCATGACAGCATGAGAGCATTAATTCGATAGATTTTAACTCTACAGAATCTATAAAAGGTCAGAGATCTTGATTTTTAATGTCACCTAATAGTTCGTATAAGTTGGAACTAATTGGTTGCTTAAATGTTCAGTACTTCAGTTTCAGACCAGAGAGCAATTGGTAGTCACACTAACCATCTCATTAATAATAAACTAATTAGGTTTCCATCATCGCCAAAAATTGTCATCTTTTGTTGCATAAGGTTATGCTCTATGATAAATGCAATTCCTATTTCAATCAAGAGAAGATTTTGTTGTGATATCGTCTGCTCGATTTGTTTCTGATATTTTTTTTTTGAAAATATGGAGTTTGTTTCGCAGTTACTCATTTTTTTTTTTTCTTCTACTTCAAAAATTACCAAAAAACAGATACCTTCCCAGCATTTTTTTAGTTTGATATGGACTGGTACTGGGCCTTCATGAGCTTGATAAAACCTTTAGATGAATCCATATAATTTGTCACTCATACAAATTAACGCTTAAAGGTCGTGGTGCCACCTCTTTACTTTAGGGGTGGACATTCAGATTTTTGGATCGGGTTCAAATCAAAAATTTTAGGTTTGGAATTTTTTGATATAGAAATCTACTATCAATATAGGATCAGAAAATTTTCAGATTGGATTTTATCGAATTTAGGTTCGGATCGAGTCAATATTATGAGAGTCGATTTATATTCAATTTTTTTTATCCTAATATATTTGCATGTATCCGAAATTAATTATACTACATGAAATCTATAAAACTAATATAATTATTAAAATACTCAAAATTAGTTAATATTATTTTTGGCTTTATTCCATCACAAACTATTACATCTTTCAAATAACAACACAACATTTTCAAAAAACAAAATTGCTAATAGCTTTTAGAAAAGAAGTTGAATCCATAAAATTTTCCCCTACTTAAACCCTAAAATTAGCATGCAAATTAAAGTTAGGAAGTGTGTTTTTTTGTTTAATGCATCAATTTGAGATTTCGCTACCTGATCGGGTTTGAGTCGGATACCCGAAAAACATTAGCTTAAAACTCATTCGGGTAATTGATATTTTTTGGTCAGATTCGGTTTAAGTTTTTCGTGCCGGGTTTGATTCGGGTTTCGGGTTTTCGAAAATATGCCCATCCCTATTTATAGTTTTAACTAAATAAATTCTTACATTGTTTTTTTTTCTCAATTTCCGACAACTATTTTCCTCAATATTCTATGCTATTTGTGTTTGTTGGTGTTAGACTTGGTGTAATATCTAGGTGGTAAAAAAAATCAAATATCTTTAATCGAAATGTTAGTCAAAGAGTTAACTAATATATAAAGGAGTCAAATTCTAACTAGTATGTATTGGGGTCAAAAACAGTCACGACAAAATCGATGTCTAAACACCGTCATTGATATTTTAATCACACGGTTTAAACGTCAAAACCACATTAGATGTATCATCCCGATCAGCGGAACAAACTAACTTAGCCGCAATACTTCAAAAAGATCACGAGGAATATATTTTGGAAAAATCGGATAGCAAGCATCTAAGCGATTATCTCTGCACTATTTTGTCCTTAGTTGAGAAGGTTTTGTCCCACTAGGTTTTCCTATCGCTAAGGTTTTAATGAGGTAGGATAATCCGTTTACGTCTTCCGAGAAATACAAAAGACCTCTACAGATATGTTTCGGAACAACAACAAGCAATTGCAATCTTCGGACAAACGCTTTGGTTCCGAATCTTGTTGTTTACGGATTTGGAAAAATTCAGCTGAATCAGAAAAATTCAGCTGAATCGGACATATTAAGCTGAATCAGAAAAATTGAGCTCGCCTGATGGCGAGTTGAACAATACTATTTGAATAGTTTCTTTCTTTATTCTTGCTAATTCTAATTAGTATTGCTTAGATCATTGCTCACCATTCACCATCATTCTTGTGTTGTGAGTTGAGTTGATTTTAGATTTATGATTGATTGGTTTTTCTCATTAAGTAACTCTTGATTCTTGCTAATTATAATTAGTACTGCTTGATCATTGCTCATTACTTACCAATTGATTGTGTGATACTAGAATGATCGTTGTTAACTGTTCTGAATGATGCATCTCCTATATGATTCTTGCTGATTTTTGATTAGTATTGCTCGATCATAATGCATTTAATGGTTTCTCTTACAGCTGATTCTTGTTAGTTTTTAAGCTATCATTGCTCAAATCGCTGTTCAACCATTACGCACACTTCCCTTGAGTGTTTGTTCTTTTTGCAGGCATTGCAAAGGAGGCAAAGGAGTTCAGAACAAATTTGGGAGCAATTCACCTTTAGTATATCTCTTTCCCTTGAACTCATATAGTATAATATTATCTACTTTCATCATTACAGACTTTTCTATTGATTCTAGTTACTTCTATACCTTCTTTTGGATTTATTTTGACACCGGGACGGTGTGAAGTAAGTCTCGGGGAGGGTGTAATGATACTAACCATGTTTTGATATTTTATCTTTTTGGTGAAATTTTTTTTCAAAATTTTTGTTTTGTTTTTAATCTAGGTGAGTCTATTGAGTCGAAGGAACCATGATCAAAATCAATGATGATAAATAGCCAAGTGTGGGTATGATTTTCATTTTCCTTAGATTACTGACTTAGATAATTTGCTGAGATTAGGATTGGAACCCCATTGCTGATTGATTTGGTTCTGAAAGTTCTGGTCTTTTGAGTTATTGATGAATTGATGCTAGCTCTGCCATGATAGGACTTAATTTAAACCTGAATCATTCTTGCTTATGGTGTTGATATACTATGAGAATTAGGTACCTTGCTCTTCAGTGTTCTGTAAAGGCGACAAGTTCTTTCAGTACGGTCCGGGTCATTTTTCTCTCTCCTTTCAAAAAATAAAAAAAACCGGTAGAAAAATTGTTGAAAGCGTGACCTAGAAGTCCTTAGTCATTGTCGGGCTGCTAAAAGTAGTAAGAAAGAAAAGAAAAACGCTAGAAAAGTGCGAATCTTTATAAATAAAAAAGAGAAAAGAAAAAAATGAAGAAAAGTGCAAAATTAAAAAAAAAAAGTGAGAAAGGGAGAAAAAGGACCAAGACCGGAAGTCGGTTGATGCTCAGTTTGGTATGCGCATTTCGATAGAAGAGGTACTTGAGTAAATTGATTGATATACCATATGTGAGAATGCATGTATCTGGAATTAATTGAATTTAAAGAGCTGGTTGATATGATTTGATACTTGCTTGATTTGAGATTTAGAGTAGGAAACAGATTATTAGTTTAGTGGTGGTAAATAATTACATTAAAACGGTTGTTTGAGATTTGTGTCTTTTGGATTTGAAACAGTGCTTATGGTTTTTGAGATTTTGTGAGTTTATGTGTGGTCCATTTCAAACCTCTTCTCCATATTGAATCTTGCTTTACTTGAGGACAAGCAAAGATCTAAGTTTGGGGGAGTTGATATTACCCGGTTTTAATGCATAATAGTGGGAATTTATGTTTGCTATTCTGCATTATTCTGAGTGTTTTCATTGCATATTTGGTAGAATTTCATGATTCTAGGTGTTCGGGTCGAGTCGGAGCAAAACGATGCATTTCAGAAGATTTCAGAAGTTTCAGACAGAAGTGCTCGATCGAGCATGTTATGGGATCGATCGAGCAAATTTTTTATGAGATACACGATCGGGCAAAGTTGTTGTTCGATCGGGCAAAAGTCCCTGGAAATTTCCGGAGATCAAGATCGATCGGGCAAAGAAGAAGGTTCGAGCAAAAACGTGAGTTGCTCGAGCGGGCAACCATGTGCCCGATCGAGCACATCCCCCGCGAAGAAATTGAAGTTTTCTAAATTTGATATCAAATTCTCAAACCTATCCAAATTTTCCTAATTTTGTTATTTTTCTTTTTTAGCCTATAAATACATTGTGTTTTAGGCTTTTAGAACTTAAGCTATATTTTGATTTTGAGAGAATTACTGAGGGAGAGGAGATTCAACCTGTATTTGGAGAAGATTTATGAACCTTTTTTATATATCTATATCTATTTTAATCATGTGTTCTTCTCTGATATTGTGTTGTTCATTCTTTACAATGTCTGAGTAGTCCACTAGTTAGGTTTTAGGGTTTCCCGGGAATTTCAGGGTTTGATTGTTAGATTTATCATAAGGGGATAATAATTGTTAGGTTCTTAGTCTAGACTTGTTATTAATGCCTGAATTAGAGTACCTAAGTAGTTCATTGATATTAGACTAATAAACGCAAAGAGATTTGGTTTAGAAGTTGGATCTAGTCTAGATGAATAAGTGATTTTGCTTGCGAGAGTATTGTCTTGATTGCTTATAAAAGATTGAATATGATCTGTAATGCATGTTTTGTTATTTAAAAGACGGCGAGAGTTTGTCTTTGATAATTTGAGCATAGGGTTTAGTACTCCGAGAGGAGATTAGTCCATATCTGTCTTTCATGTTGAGAACTATTTTCAAAGAAAATCCCTGCTTGATAAATTGACTTTCAATCCTGATTACATGTGGTTTCCCTGATGCATGACGCTTTTATTTTATAAGTTTAAATCGTTTTAGTTTACCGTTTTGATCTCAATCAACCATATTATTCCTGCTTTAGCTTGATTTGAATTAAAACTGATTCGTGTACTATTCTGGTCTCTGTGGATTCGATACCCTATCTATGCTACATTGTATTGTTCCCTGCAGTAATAGTTTAGCATTAAATTCTAGACCTATCACTAACATAAGTATTTTATATGACTTTAAAATGGTTAAACATGAGCTTAAATAAAAGGGGAATCAAAGGTTTAGACCTCCTACTTAAAGCATCTACAAATCAAATTTCTACATTTTGCTAGTTTATGCATCAAGGACATGATTGGACCAAATGATAAGTTATGAAGCTATTCAAGACTTTAGAACAACTAAATGAGGATTTTAATGAGTTATTGAAGTTTTGTAATAACCTACAACAGCTCTCCAACTTTCCCTTATACCTCATGCTTGCTAAATGCTTCTAGAATGTTTTAGGTGTCACTTGTCTAAGTTGTTGTTTTGGAGAAGGCTTGCTGTCCAGGCCATGTGGCATCAAACTGAGAATTTTGGTGGCTTAAATTACACCTCATGGTGGATGTGGTAGCACCTCAGGTCGCCACCAAGCAGCCTTTCCACCTCTTGCACACATATTGGCCATAAAAGCCATCTTTGTATCCATCTAGCCAAATGTCAAGCAAAGAGAGAGTCTTGGTGTCATAGCCACGCCACTATACTCCTTATTAGACACCTATTTTTTCTGAATGCCTATATGAGGGAGAGTTCGGATCCCATTCGCAAACCACACCAAAATTCTCTTAAAAATCTTAGTAAAGAAAGAAAGTGTTCTACAAACTTTAGAAGAAACCTTTCCGGAGCCAAGTCTAACCAAGTCAAGGTAAGTTCGGTCATGTAAAGTATCACATGGTTAGTTTAATATTTAAATTATGCTTTGAATTAATATCCCATAGAGGTTTAGGTTTCATACTTAGCCATTTTCCGCTTACCGTTATAATGCCCGATTTTTGGTAGAATGATCTTACATGGTTATTAGGCTAGATTGATTAATCGATTATTAGGCTGTTATAAGGCTCAATTATTTATTTGATTATTTGGTTAATTGGATTAATACTTGATTGAAATAGACGTGCTAGGGACGCACGTTGATTATTGTGATGATTATCGAATATGCATATGTTAGTATTGCACGTTAGGTATGATGATGAGTAATGATTATGCATGATTGTCTTAGTAGTGTTATTACATGTTATAAATGTTAATGCATGGTAGGCATTATATGATTACTGATTATACTCATGTTGATGAGTATGTATGTGATTACGTAATTAACACGTTAAATATAAAAATGAGATTCAAGTGTAGGAGTGTTATGTCCTTAGGGTTCAGTTAGTGAAGTTGCGAGAGAATGTACTCATAATCGGACCGAGTGACATAAGCTACCTACTTGCCGTGATTCAATTAGTGGATTGTAGTGTGTCTATCTTCCATGTTCGATGGTGGAAATTGATGTTTGATCTCCATTTGCTCGGGACGGTTAGCAACCCTCCTGAGACTTGCATGACGATGCAGTGATTGGGGCCGTGAGTGAGACGGTTGGGGCCTGATAGGATTGTACCTGCTCTGGCCTATGTGGTAGAGATGTGGTTGGGTACATCACCTTGGGTGAGATCAAAATCAATGTATTGCCGAATTATAAGTGATAACCTTTCAAAATGTAAAGTGTATAAAACCGACAACCCCTGGTGATGGAGGAAGGGCCACACGGGAAGAGTGAAGGGCCGTGATGATGGGTTGGACACGTCAGTGGACCGTGGTTACTTGGTGGAGATAAGTAAAGAGTAGTGATATCACGTTTATTACATCTGCATGCATTTGATTATTGCATTTGTTTGCTTTGTGTTGATTGTGATTTTGGGTTTGGGTTGAAAGCATTATTTTTATCTATTAATATTTAGAGACCCCGTCCTAACTAGTAATCTTAGATTACTTATAATGCTACTTTTTGTTACAGGTAACCTTAGCAGGACAATCCTCTAGCGGGAGCGGTGATCTTAGAACAACCAGTATAGGTGATTATATGGCTTTCTGTAAAACACTACTCTTTAATATGTGTTACTTAAAGTGGTACCGAAAACTATATATTGATTTCATAATCTTTTCAATTATACTATAATCATATATAAACCTGAGTTTATAAACGTTAGGTTCACTCAAATGATATTAGCCTTGTCTGAGCTAACACAACGCACGATCTTGGAACGGGTTGAATAGCCTTAGGACAAGATCGGGCGGAAAAGTGTTCGTAGTTGGATGGCTTGGATGAACGGATCTTTTCTGGAACCTCAGCTGACTGGCTACGAGCATCACAAAGCGCGTCCGAACCGTCTAGGTTTAACACCTAATTCCTAGTCCGGTTTGGGGGTGCTACAATGGCGGTCGAAGCTTGTCCTGCAAACCATGAAGAAAATGGAAGAAGTCCAGAAATGAAGATTTTCGCAGAAGAATAAACCAGAAAAGGAAGATTTCCACGGAGGAACGGAAGATGAAAAAGGAATATGGATCATCCTTGAAGCCTATATAATAGAGACGAAGAGAAGGGGCAAGGACACGTTCAATTCACGTTCAACTTGTGGCACCAAAAGACTTAGGGATTTAGACTTTTTTCGTTTCTAGTGAGTTGCGACTCAATTAGCTTATTCACAGTCTCTGTTGTTAGTTTTAGGATATCTCGCCGATAATTAGCTTGTAACACATTCACGAGATTCGAAATAAGATTTCTTTTGCCCTCTTTCTCACTTTTAATTTCGTATTCGTATTCTATTGTTATTGTGTTCCGTTCTTTTCGCATTTGACTCACATAAATTCGGGATCTCTGAAAAGTTAGAGTTCTCTCTTATTTTCCGTAACTAACAGAAATCGACAGTGCAAATTTTGGTTCCCATAGTTTGGCACTAGAAGGAGGGGACAATCGATTTCTTTCACGTCAAATAACAAGTTCGGACATATCAACCGGAAATCAGAACAACCAACCAGCTCGCGACGGCCATGTACCAAAAGACACCGTGGTACAAACTCTGCCAATGAATGTCACTGTAGTCAACGTTGATGCAAACACTGCAGCGTTCGAGGAGATTAAAAAGATGTTCTCGACTCTTGAAAATAATTTGGAAGAACAAGATAAGCTGACAAGCTCTCTCGTAAAACAGGTTGGAACCCTAATCGCAAAAACCCGAGCCATATTCCCACGTGGAACAACCAAGCTCCGTGGGAGAAGACTTTATTTTGTGACCCCGCTTGACATGACGCAAAACGCGTAAAAGGAGCCGTCGGGGAAAAACCAACGAGACAACTCCTGATGCGAGGCTCAAAACCACCAACAACCTTCCGCCTCTAAACGAGGCAACATAAGAGAACAAGGCCGAGCAAATTAACTTGGAGTCTAACGAACGATTCTTCGGATAAGACTGTGGACATACACCAAAGAAGAAGAAGCAGACGCTCAGCCCGTAAAGATCATCAATTCGATAAACCCATGTTAGAAGAAGAAGATAATCTCTTCTTGGTAGAACAAGAAGAATTGGCCGAAAAACAGGCTCGGAACATCCGCGATAAACGCCGACAAGTTCCAAATGCCGATGAAAATGACTTTGATGAAATTTGCAATCTCCACAACTACATTGAAAAAACCGTTGCGGAAGTCTAGGCGGTGAAATCGAAAAATTCACCACGCCACCAGCGCAACACTAGAGATTGATCGAATCCTCGAGGAGGCCCAGAAAATGTTGTGTACGGCACGAATAACTAAGGCTCGAATCTCTCATCCCGAAAAAATCAAGATCCCTATGTACGACGGATCCAACGATCCGAAAGCTCATATGTAAACCTTTCGAATCGCGATGGCAAGGTCAAAACTGAAAGAGGGTTAAAAAGACGCGGGATTCTATCTCCTCTTCATTGATCACCTTTAGGGAGCGGCTCTCGAGTGGTTTTCCCGACTAAAACCCAACTCCATCGGAAACTTCTGATAACTTTCCATAAATTTCTTCAAACAGTATTCCATGTTTATGGATAGAGAAACTTCTGATGTCAATCTATGGAGTATGGCTCAAATGGAGGACGAGCCCCTCCGAGATTTTATCAAACGATTCAAAGTCGTGATATTAAGAGCCGTTAGAATAAGTGATAAAGTAGTTGTAGACGCGCTCCACAAAATGTTCTAGTACAAATCAAAATTCAAAAAGTGGATAACACTCGAATAACCGCACTCAATTCAAGACGCTCTTCACAAATCCGCAGACTTCATCATCATCGAAGAGGAGATGAAAGTATTGTCTCTAAAACATAAGTCAGCAAAGGAATCCGCAAAAGACGTTCCCTCGGAACAAAAATCGAAAAAGAGAAACCCTTGTAACGACAAATACGTTTATTACGAGGGAGAAGATCTTCAGGGAGCGTATAACTGTGCCATCAACCCATCGTCCGAAAGAGGAAGAACATCAGGCAATAATTGGACCCAAAAAACCTTTTACAACAAAAAATCCTTCTGCGAGTTCCACCAAATGAAATGTCACTTCACAAGAAACGACAAAACTACTCGCAAGAGAGATGTCAGAAATATCTGATGTAAACGATCTCCTCATAGAAGCAAATTGGCCACCTACGCCTGACTAGGCGCCGTTGGGAAACAACGCACCCCAAGGTCCCCGAATAGAAGGAAAGCGCGAAAGAGAGCATAAGGATAAAACCAGCAACGTCAATCGCCCCCGGGTAAACATGATAATCAGAGGATTGCATTATTTTCAAGCTAGCGTCTCCGCAATCAAAGCTTATCATCGCTAGGCTGAATCGAGCGCTACCTGGCCCGATCACCTTATCTTTACATCTTCCGATTCGCCGAACAACGCGATTACTTTCAAAGAAATCAAAGCTGTCAGAATCGATACTCCTCACTACGATCCTCTCGTGATCGATAGGGACCTTGAGGTTGCAAGGATCTTCATCGATACAAGAAGCAATGTAAACGTAATCTTCTGCGATAATTTAAACAGGATGGGACTCAGACTATCCAAAATCACACCCACGCCAAAACCACTCACTGGTTTCTCCACCTGAATAACCATGACCCTCTTATCGATTCAGCTTGCAGTCGTGGCCAAAGAACTCACCAAAATCGTAGAGTTCACCGTAGTCGACAAGCATGCCATCTATAATGCAATCGTCAGAACGCGTGGGATAAACTCTATGAAAGCAACCCTATCGACTTATCATTTGGGCATCAAATTCCCAACATCCCATGGAATCTCCGCAATTTGGGGATTTTTGAAATAAGCAAAACTCTGCTTCCTAGCCGAGAATAAACTGAGGGGGATCACAACGACGCCAGCGATCGGACCAAAATGAGCAAAGACAACTCAACCATCAACCAAAAACACTTTGAAGAAACCTAAAAAAGCTTCAGAAAAGCACGAATTACTCGTAAAATCAAGAAACGGCTCAATCTGAAGAAGGCAACCATGTCTCCGAGCTTAATGTCCCGAAAAAGTCGTCGACCCAACTGTAGCCACCACAGCCAAAATGGACGATGCAATATTATCAAGCGAGTAATCAAACTCACGGCAACAAACTGAACTATGAGACAGCTTGATCCCCCAAAAGGGCACGCTCGCAACTTTTCGCAAGAAAAGTGCGGCTGTCCTCCNCCTCTCTAAAGGGGGGGGGGGAGTGGGTACGTATACGTATACTCGTATACTCCCATATTTCAAAATATCCGCATCCATGTACTCGATATTTTTCAAACCTTTTCCGTAATAAGAAAATCGCATTTCAACTTAACAATTTTTCGCATCTTCTTACGATTTACACATATTCAATTACACTCAAAAACTTATAAGTAACAGCAAAAGCCATCGTATAACCCGGAAGCGGAAATCATACGAACAATTTTGTTAACATGAACTCAAACAACTTCCTTGCTCGCAAGGACAAGCATGCCTTTCGACAAATCACAGGTAAATTTCTCGAACACATTCCAAAACGCAAAACCCTTGAACGGAAAAATAACTTTCTAAAAAGGCGAGACGTTGCAACCTTCTGAAAACAAACTTCCAAAAACTAACTTCTGAATTCGTATGAACACAGTCTACATAAGACCCCAAAACCAAAACGAGCAAACATTCACTCCTATGTTGAACCCGTTGATTGGCCCTGACGGATGAACTAGTCACCTAACCTTTCGTAAGATTGGTTCTCACACGTCTGACAGAAGGATAAACAGCACCATAGAAACCAAAATTTTGGTCAGCACTTTCGAACGACTTAAAAATTATCTTATGAGAAATGCTCGGTTCCCGATCGATGCGAATCCATCACAGATTCCAATATCGAAACGGAATCAGGTTGAAATTGTTAACAGGATACGTAAGCCATAATAGTCACCGCACCCCTTAAAACTGAGAGTATACCTATGTCTTGCCCTAAACCTATCACACTGGTCTCTAACAGCTCTAGACATAGTATCAAAAATTGATACGATATCCCTAAAATTGACTCGTCACTCACACACGCAAATCTACATAACTCGAAAATTAGATATCCTAAAAAACTCGCGTCCAAAACGGATAAGCTAAACGTAGCAAAAAACAAGAGAAAAAAATACAAATTGACTACTCGTAATTTTGTCTCGACAACTAAATCACACATTCATATAAAAATAACTTATAAAAAAACCGCAGAGCGACAAGGATTTAAAGCCCCCTATGGCCGATCCTACTAAACTAAAAATAAGCCACACTCGGCCGAAACCATAGACATGGAATATACTCCCATTGTATGAACCCGCGCTCCTCAAGGCCAGGATCAAAATAACCAGAACACAACCCACCAAATGGTCTCTGATCCTGATCCACTGTTTCCTCTTCACCACGCGTTGTAGTCCCAGAGTCTTCCGAATTTGGAGAAATAAGGATCATGGCCTAGTACTCCCAAATATTTGCTTCAATCGGAGGGATCATGGACCTCACATCTTCTACTTTTTCATTCATAATAGCCGGACATCAAAAAGTCATCAGCGTTAAGGGGGCTCGGATCATCTTCCTCTTTGCCGGAAGTAAATGTCCCGACTTCTTCCGAATCAGAAGAAACGAGGATCAGAGTCCAACACTCCCAAATCCTCTCTTTGATCGAAGGGAACAAAAATTATCTTTTCACACTTCTTCACATAACCTTAACTCTTGTATATCTTGGTGTTATACAGATAGTCGGGATGTTTAGTACACTGCAAGGTATCCACGAAACCGCAATATTCACAATACTCCTCAAAGGACTGGTACACTTTCTTGAACTTATCATTTGGCCTAGTCTAGTCGGCCACGACAAAGTCTAGTCGCCCACAATAAATTCTAGTTGCTCACGACAAGGTCTAGTCGCCCACGACAAAATCTGGTCGCATACAACAAAGTATAGTCGCCCACAAAAAAGTCTAGTCGCCCACGACAAATTCTGGTCGCCAACGACAAAGTCAGGTCGCCCACGACAAAGTCTGGTCGCCGACGACAAAGACTGGTCGCCCACAACAAAGTCTGGTCGCCCACGACAAAGTCTGGTCACCCACGACAAAGTCTGGTCGCCCACGACAAAGTATGGCCGTCCACGATGAAGTCTGGTCGCCCATGATGAAATCTGGTCACCCTCGATGAATTCTAGTTGCCCATGACGAAGTATGATCGCCCACAATTAAGTTTGGTCACCCAAGATGAAGTATAGCCGCCCACGATGAAGTCTGGTAACCCAAGACGAATTATGGCCGCCTATGACAAAGTCTGGTCACCCACGATGAAGTCTAGTCGCTCAAGAGGAATTTTGGCCGCCCGCGCCAAATTCTGGTCACCCACGAAAAAGTCTGGTCGCCCACGTTGAACTCTGGTGTATCCATGACAAAGTCTAATCGCCCACGACAAAGTGATATATTGTGTTTTAATGGATTTTAACCCTTATTTCATATTTATTTTAGCTAGATTCACTTGTATTTAGGAATATATAGGATGCATTTGCATGTCATATTCATTCTTCAGGTGTTGGAGGTGAATGAAATCAAAAGAGATGTGTATTGGATGCAAAAGAGCCAAAATGGGGACTTAATAAGGATAAAAACAACAAGCCTTAAAGATCAACCGTTTTGGGGATTTAAAAATGGATCTTTCATCATGGCATCTTCAAGGATATTTTAGCCATGGATTCAAGCTTTCTAACAAGCCAAAAAGCCTTAAACTCCCAAAGGAATTGCAAGATATGAGCCAGCAAAGCTGTGATCCGCTAAATTCGAAGCTCCAAAATGTCTGTCCTATATATGTGTCTTTTACACCAGATTCCATTACGAATTAGGAGAAGATTCTTTCATCAAAGTTGTAGCCCTTTGAGTGAGATTTCCAAAGAGCTATCGCATGAAATCATAACTTCGAAGATGAGAGAGTTATGGATCCCGAAGCTTATACCGATTTAATAGAATGGACAGTGCAAATCGATCCTGAAAAATGCATTTTCCGGAGACCAAAAATGGTTTGTTGCACCAGTTTTTGCAAACCGGTATGAGTAAAAAAAAAATTCAACATTTCAACATTTTCTTCAAGACTTTACCCATTTTGACTTGGGTTGACCCAAGTGTTTTATGTTAACCCATTGCCATTTTTAGAAGACTATATAAGCTTTCTAAACCTAATTTTAAGAGATCTAATGTTTTATCTATAATATTTGATTCTCTTAATAACATTTTTTAATCCCTTTGAATCTTAGCTTATTTTAGTTCGATTTCTTTTTTGGATTGCTTTGATCTTATCAAATCTTCTTCTAATCATGATGCAACACATCTCTAACTTGGATTTTTTTGTTTTCACAATGATTAATGATTGTTTCATAATAAGCAAATGGTTAGGTAGATTAGGGTGATTAGGCGATGGAATATGATGTTTAAGATTTAGATTTCTTAAATCTTCATGTAGGAGATGTTCTTAATGCTAGAATTAATTTGATCACTCAAGTCTAAATCATAGGAAAATTGTGCCCTAAAGGTGTTCAATGAGATTCATGAAGCAATCGTTGCATGCTAAATGAGGCCTAACCAAGAGATTTGTGTAATTTATTTAGCATAGATTAGAGCTTAATGTTTCATAATTGTGTGATTATCCAAGAGATTGTCTTAATTGCATGATTAGGGAAAAGTTAAGTGCAACGAGAGTGGATTAGTCTATCTATGGGAATCTTAGACCAAGGACTAACTTAAATAGTTAGCATTGAACATCACTGGATATCATTTGATCACCCAAATCAATAACATATATCATTTGCTTAGCCTTTCTTATTATTGAATTCAAGTTTAAATTTATGTTGACTTTTGCTTAATTACTGTTGACTTTTACATTGTTGACTTTTGGAATTATGCATGATTAAGTGTTCTAAAAACCAATCAATCTTAATGGCTTAGACTAAATATGATTCTCCTAATTTCTATTGTGTTGATTGCATCTCTGAATTGGATTGATATCTTAAGTACTATAATGATATGATTAGACTTAAGACATATGCTTAGATAGGAATATGCAAATTCTTGTTTATAAAATTGGCGTTGTTGCCATTTCAGGATCTCGTTTAACCATTAGGCCTTTGAATTTTCTTGGAACTACCACCAATTTCATTTAATTTTCAAATTTCTCTACTTGCTTCGCTTGTGCATTCTCAGGTGTTTGTATTTGTAGATGGAGCGACAAGCAAGGACTACCGGAACCAATGACGAACCCAAATGTCCATGGCCATAGAGCCGGAATTAGAGCACCTCCTATCGCTACCGCCAACTTTGCGATCAAGTCTAGTCTCATCAACATGGTCAAAAGTAACAAGTTTCAGGGTCTACCTATGGAAGACCCTCTTGACCACTTGGACAACTTTGACATGTTGTCTAGCACGGTGAAGATTAATGGAGCCACCGAAGATGCTTTCAAGTTGAGGTTGTTTCCCTTCTCTTTGGGAGACAAGGCTCATACTTGGAAAAAATATACCAAGTGCCTCCATAGAAACTTGGAAAGCTTGTAAGAAAGCATTTCTCTCTAAGTTCTTCTCTACGACAAGAACCACTTGCTTAAGATATGAGATCTCGGGTTTTGTGCAAAAAGGAACTGAATCATATGGTGAAGCTTGGGAAAGATTCAAGAGCTACACCCTACAATGTCCATACCATGGATTCTCAAATGAATGCTTACGTATCACACTATATAGGGGTCTTTTATCTAAGTAAAGGGTGATGTTGGACACCGCTAGCCAAGGTAACTTCTTTGGCCAAACCGAAACCGATGGAATGTTACTTGTTGAAAATCTTTCCCAAAGTGATAAAAACTATGGTGAGGATTATGATAGAACGATTCGTGATAGTGGTAGTGGAAGGGATGATAACTACAAGAGAAAAATGAAGTTATTGCATGACAAGCGAGACAAGATGTGAATCAAGAGGATATCAATTATGTTGGTAACCACAACTACAACAATTACCAACAACACCCAAGCCTCTCATACCACAACACAAATGTGGCAAATTCTCAAGACCAATCTTACCCTTCTCAAATGCCACAACAACAAGGAGGTTTTCAACCTATATCTCAGTGCAACAACCAAGGTGGTTTTCAACCACAGCAACAAACCACCAGGATTCTCTAACACTCAAGCTCCTCAACAAAAACAACAAGCTCAAGGAAGCCCATCTTCCTCTAACACTCAAGACCAAACTAATCAATTGTTGAGACAAATATTGGAAGGTCTAGGGAAGAATGCAATTGATTTTGGAGTGTTTAAGAAAGATATTAATGCCAAGACTGACGATCTCCATTCCAAGATTGAAATCATGACTTCTCATTTTAAATTTCCTCGACAATCAAGTAGCTCAACTCGCTTACTCCTCAAAGCGACCAATGAGACAACTTCCAAGAAGTTCATACTCAAGCCATAAATAGTATGTGGATTCTATCTCTCAAAGGATATACTAAACATGAGTTGCCACCACATATTCTCATCGAGGACAATGAGAAACAAGTTGTGGGGGTAGTCATTCCTATTAAGGATGAAGTAAACTCCAAAGAGGATATTGTAGAGGTGAAAGAGAAAAAAGAAAGAGTTGGGGATTCTTAAGATAACTAATGAGGAAAAAGACTCAACATCCAAGGAATCTACCTTTGAACTTCCACCTTATGTGCCAAAACTTCCATTTCCGAGAAGAGTCAAATAACAACTATTCGAGAAATATATAGCTCAAGTTGATAAGGAAATGAAGGAAGTTCTAGAGAATAGACCACTCATTTATGGATTCATGGCAAACCCGAACTATAGTAAGACTTTAAAAGATAAAATCAAGGAAAAGCTAAAAGCTCTATATGGAATGGTGGAGCTTACACGTGAGCTTGATGCAGAAGATCCAAAGGAAACAACCCCTAGGAAGCTTGGAGATCTAGGAAGTTTCACTCTTCATTTCACTTTGGGATCTCTTAAATTTGAGAAGAGATTCTGTGACTTTGGAGCAAGTGTGAGCCTTATGCCACTATCGGCAGTGCCGGTCCAGATTTAAACAGCGCCTAAAGCGTAGTTAAAATTTGATGCCCTCTATTAAGATTATTTATTATTTTAAATATATAACAAAATAATTAAATATTATAAAAATTAATATGGTTTCAAAGAATGAAAATGAAAAAATCAATACATTGGTCATGAAAGATGGTTCTCCTTGCTTTTTGTCCTGTAAAATCATTTATCAATTTCGAATAGTCAAGTATTTTATCCCGTTGTAAACAATGATGTTAACTAATAAAATCATATTTTCCGGAAAAAAAGAAATGAAAAAAGAAAACAAAGGAAAAAAGAAAAGAAACAAAACAAGGGAAATATGGGTTGAGGAGAATCGAACACGAGACATACAAAGCTAAACTCAATATACTCAACCATAGTACAAAGTGTTTCTAATACATTTGGTGCCCCAACATTTATATAAATTTTGGCGCCTAAATCCCTTGCTTTAGGAGCTTTACCCCAGGGCCACCCCTAACTATCGGTAGCAAAGAAGCTTGGTCATTCCTCTTTCAAACCTTGTGGGATCTCCTTGATGCTTGCGAATAGGACTGTTAAAACTTTGGTTAGATTTTTAGAAGACATTCCAATGAAGATAGGAGATGCAAATGTGCTCACAAATTTTGTTTTCATTAAAATGGAAGAAGAACCAAATGATCCTCTCATTATAGGAAGGCTTTTCTTAGCCACAGTTGGAGCTAAGATCGATGTCAAGAAAGGAAGGATTGATCTTCATCTTGGGAAAAACCATACTTATAAAGATATGACATCAAGGCAACAAGGAAGAAATCCACCATTGAAGGACAAGAATATTGGGTAAGAATATGAGATGCACTTTCTATTGAGTGTCTATCAGAAGTTAGCGATTGTAAGACTAGCTTCAAGGGTGAAGAAAAGGAATACAAAGATCTAGATGGACTGAAATGGAAGTTAGTTGACAAAGGAGGTCCTACAATCTCTCCGGATACCTCTCAAGCTTGATTCAAAACGAAAAATCAAGCTTAGAGACTTAAAACAAGCTCACTTGGAAGGAAGTTCCATGTTATCATTTGTACATATCCTTCTATTTAAGTTTGTTTCTAGTTTTTGAAGTTTATTTTGGTATGATTTTGGATATGTTGACTTTTGGGATAGTTTGAGTGTTGATTTGTGTAGGTTTATGGTAAACACAAGGCTCAAGGGTGTATACAGATTTCACCTACTGGTTTAGTCAAACCAATATGGAGAAATATTTGCAAATGGAGCTTCGTATCGGGTTTGAAAAAACCAAGCTTCAAGACATCTAAGGCTGAAAAAGGAAAAAGAATTGTAAAGAATAATCCTAAGGTTAATCCAACACCCGCTATTATTGAGGTACCACCTCGACACCTTGTACATATTCATTCATTTTCTTTTGTTTTTTTTCTCCTCTAGAAATTTGTTTTCACACAGGGACCGTGTGAATTAAGTCTAGGGGAGGGACCATAGCTCGTATTGTTTCGATTTTTGGTCTTATCATGCATCTGTATTGTGAATAGTTAAGGTTTATAAAATCCCTAAAAATAAAAAAATCAAAAAATCTTTCAAAAAATATTGCATTTAGTTTCATTCTTGGTTGCATTTTGCATATGAAACAATGATTGGATTATCTTGTGAATTTTGGTGTTTTTCTTGAATTGTACCACCGTAGTTAATAGTAGAATGATGCTTGAATCGTTTTTAAAATTCAAAAAATCCATGCTCGAAATTGACTACTTTATACTACATAGTGTTTGTTGGATCTTGCTTGAATTGAAACCAATCCCATAATTATTTGGACTTAAATGAATCTAATTTTCTTGCTTATGGACTTGAAATGCTTACCCAGGGTAAAACACTTAACATTTGGATTATCTTTACGAAATTCTATCACTCTTGTTAATCCAAATGGTCATTCTCATCTTTAGGATGGTTACCACACCTTGTTTACCCAAAACCTTTTTTTCAAACCCCCACTACTTTTTATTGTGAGGTCTTTTCAAAAAATGCATACATGGGCAAAAATACGTGTAATAGAAGTTGAATGGCAAGAAAATAGCCTCTTAGAGTTAGCATCATTTTAAGGTTAACATGCTTAGGTTGGGGAATATTTAGATTAGGGGTTTTGGTTTGAGGATGATTTGAGGTATGGAGTTACGTTGAAAGGGTATTGGAAATAAGCATAAGTGAAAAGAAAACTCTAGAAGTTCCTAAAAAGCTAAAGAGTTAAGAAGAAAAGTTATTCGGTGATAATTCTAATCCTTCCAAGAAACTGAAAAATTTGGAAAAGAAATCCAAAAAGGAAAATGAAACTTTAACTTCTAATTGGGAAAAAAATCAACATTTCAACATTTTCTTCAAGACTTTACCCATTTTGACTTGGGTTGACCCAAGTGTTTTGGGTTAACTCAATGTCATTTTTAGGAGAATATATAAGCTTTCTAAACCTAATTTTAGAGGATCTTATGCTTTATCTTTAATCTTTTAAACTTTTCTTCTCTTAATAACACTTTATAATCCCTTTGAATCTTAGCTTATTTTAGTTCGATTTCTTGTTTTGATTGCTTTGATCTTATCAAATCTTTTTCTAATCATGATTCAACATATCTCTAACCTTGGGTTTTGTGTTTTCTAAATGATTAGTAAGTAGTTTTAGAATAAGAAAATGGTTAGGTAGATTAGAGTGATTAGGTGATGGAATAGGATGTTTATGATTTATATTTATTAAATCTTCATTTAGGAGATTTTCTTAATGCTAGAATTGATTTGATCACTCAAGTCTTGATCATAGGAAAGTTGTACCCGAAAGGTGTTTGATGAAAAACTTGAATCAATCGCTGCATGCTAAATGAGGCCTAACCAAGAGATTTTTGTTAGTTAGTTTAGTGGTTTAGCATGGATTAGAACTTAATGTTTCATAATTTTGTGATTATCTAAGAGATTGTCTTAAGTGCATGATTAGGGAAATGATTAGTGCCACGAAGTGGATTAGTCTATCTATGAGAATCTTAGACAAAGGATTAGCTTAGGTAGTTCGTACTGAACATCATAGGATATCATTTGATCACCCGAATCAATAACATATACCATTTTCTTAGCCTTTTTATTATTGAATTCAAGTTTAAATTTCTGTTGACTTTTTCTTAATTATTGTTGATTTTTACATTTTTGACTTTCGTTGGCTTTTCGAATTATGCATATGATTAAGTGTTCTAAAACCAATCAATCTTAATGGCTTAGACTAAATATGATTCTCCTAAGTTATATTATGTTGATTGCATCTCTGAATTGGATTGATATCTTAAGTACTATAATGATATGATTAGACTTAAGACATTTGCTTATATAGGAATCTGAAAATTCGTGTTTATCACAAAGTCTGGTCGCCCAGGACGAAGTCTAGTCGCGCACGATGAAGGTCTAGTCGCGCACGACAAAGTCTCAGAATTTTAGCCATCAATTATGCCTAACTTAACCTACCATATACCTCACAAGAACATCTCATTGATTCTTACGAGCTGGGGCGCTAACTGTTGAGGTCAAAACGGTCACGACGAAATCGGTGTCTAAAAACGTCATTGATATTTTAATCACACGGTCTGAACGTCAAAACCAGATTAGTCGTATCAGCCCAATCAGAAAAACAAACTAACTAAGCCGCGATATTTACGAAAGATTATGAGGAAAATATTTTGGAAAAACCGGATAACAATCATCTAAGCGATTATCTCTGCACGCTTTTGTCCTTAGTCGAGAAAGTTTTTTCCTACTGGATTTTACTATCACTAAGGTTTTAACGAGACAAGATAATCCGTTTATGTCTTCCGAGAAATACAAAAACCTCAATAGATATGTTTCAAAACAACAACAAGCAATCGCAATCTTCGGACAAACGCTTCGGTTCTAAATCTCGTCATTTACATATATGGACAAATTCAGCTGAATTGGACAGATTAAGCTGAATCGGAAAAATTCAGCTCGCCAGTTAGTGAGCTGAATTGTAAAAATCCAGCTTGCTAACTAGCAAGGTGAACAACACGCTTTGTATTGTCTTGAACCTTCCGTCTCTCGTTTTGTATCATTCTGAGTTTCCATTAAGATTTTACGATAAAAATCGCACAAGTCCCGAAATAATCGTATAAACGGTTCCGGTTATCTCTAACACCGAGATCACCTTAGCTATACGGTTTTTTCCTACGACTTGCGGAAGAATCGCGAAATCTTCTCGTATGGAGTTAAACGTATGAAACGATAATGATTTTTTGAAACGCCAAGGATTATCTTAACTATACAATTAAAATTTTCATTCTTTGGAATGGTCATAAGGACACGCTTGTATTTACCGATAGTATAAAACAATAAACAACTAACTTAAACGTGGATGTTATCTCACTCATACGATCGGTATAGTCTTTCCGCAAAGTCTTGATCGTATCATCGTACTAAATCTTGGTTCTCCGATGAAAACCGTAAAAATCTCCTAAACTGTAAAATGACCCAACAAGGCCTAAAACACGGTAACGGCCCACTTACGATTCTAACTGAGAATCGAGCCCAAGCACAATGGCAGTCGAAGCTTGTCCTACAAGCCGTGAAGAAAATGGAAGAATTCCAGAAAAATAAAGATTTACGCGGAGGAACGAAAGAAGAAAATAGGAAGATGGATCAGCCATGGAGCCTATATAATAGAGACGGAGAGAATGGGGCAAGGACACGTTCAATTCACATTCAGCTTACCACAGCAAAAGACTTAGGGCTTTAGACTTTTCCGGTTCTTGCTCGTGAAATGCGACTCAATTAGTTTATTCACAGTCTTCGTTGTTGGTTCTAGGATATGTCACCAAAAATTCATACGGCCGAGGCTATCACCCGATTGTAACACGTTCACGAGATTCAGAATAAGATTTCGTTTGCCCTCTTTATCACTTTTAATTTTGTATTTGTATTTTATTGTTATCATGTTCTGATCTTTCCGCATTTGACTAACATAAATCTGGGATCTCTGAAAACTTAGAGTTCTGTCTGATTTTCCGTAACTAACGAAAATCGATAGTTTGAATTTCGGTTCCCAAAATATGAAGTCTTTTGGGATGGTTCCTTTAAATATCCGAATGGTTCTTCTTTCCAAGAACCATGGATATTGGATTGGAACCAAACCGAACCGGATCGAGGGAGCTGTAAGAACGTATAAATATAAAGTAAGTGTTTATACCAACAATCATGGATATATGTCTTGTTTACCAATTTTAGGATATTTTCAATTATTTTTTGTTAATTTTTAATATTTTAAATTTTTAAGTGGTTTTAGATATTTTAAGTATTTTCAGGTATTTTTGGTTCTTTTGTGTATTTTCGGTTTCGAATGTTTTGAATATCTTTTGTTCTTTCGGGTAAAATATATAAACCAAACTAGAACCACCAATATTTTGGTTCTCAAATGGTTCCCACATTTTAGATCCGAACCGAACAGACCTAGAACCATAGCAATTTTTAATGGTTCTTATATGGATCCTACATCGATGGAATCAAAAGAATAGGAACCGATCCGAACAAAACCAACGAACCGAACGCCCTCCCCTAGTATGAGGTATGGAGGGGATCTTGATTTCTCTGTATTTTACCAATTTTAAGAATATATATATATATATATATATATATATTTCATCACGTCGCTTCTGTTTTACCATCATTTTGTTGCGTTAACAGTGTTTTTTAGTCACGTTGCATGCTTAGTAAGTTTTGCATGAGTATTGCATACATATTTCATTTTGGAGTTGAATCAGTTACATAGAAATTTTTTTGGAGCCATAAAGACAAGTTGAAGAAGGAGAAGTGTAGACGTTGTAAAGCCACTCAGCATGGAGTCGAGTCAGGCACTTAGAAACATTCAGCCAAGACCACACTCGGCTCAGGCACTTGGACATTAGCTGAGTCAAGTTGTTCCAGGATTCGACTAAGTCTCACACTCGGCCAAGCCACTCGACATTTAGTTGAGTCAAGAATTTCTCTTGTCTAGCCAAGACCACACTCAACTACATAACTCGACCATATATCGAGCCATACTTCTTCTTGCCAAGCCAAGTCTTCCACTTGGCTAAGTTACTCGGACCAATCATGAGTTAAACCATTTGAAGGTGCAGGCAACCTCACACACGGACAAACAGTTTGGTCAGTGACCACGCTAAGACATGCTACTCGAACTAAAGATGGCCACTCGACCATTTTTTGAGTCAAGTCATCAACTACTCAAACCCAATTTTTCTACTTGGACATTGTACTCGGATTGCAATCGAGTAAGTTCACATCCCACTCGAGCCAAATCTGATACTCGGCCAAGCTATTTGGCATTTGGCTGACTTAAGTGTAGCACCTGCAATCAGTAATGTTTGGCCGAGTGACTAGGCCAAGATGGCTGGGATTCCGATCGTATGAGCAGACCAGTCATAAACTAAGCCAAGTTAAGAGGTTAGACTGGAAAATGGGTTTTTATGCGGAGAAATTCAGTTAAGGGAAAGTTTGGCCGAGAAAAGGTGCAAACTAGTCAAACAGTCGGATGTTATTATGAACCAAGTGCAAAGTTACCCGATGGTGCGCATAGTTGGGTTATCATGCGGGAATGTCAGTTCAGAATATGAGAATCTGCATGAGCGGGCAGTTTGATCAAGAGTTGGGTCAGATCAGTTGATATCGGGCAGTTTATTTGATGTTTGGACTGAGACCATACAAAGTTTACTTGATAGACGCGCACAGTCGGATCGTCAGTTAGGACCATGCACAGTTTTCAGAACAATATACATTTTATGTGATGGTGCGCATAGTTGGAGTATCAGTTAGTCGGCAAACATGTGTGATGTATTGTTGCATCCCTATCGGGTGGTTCAATCATTGCACTACCTGAATCGATAGTCAGCATGTATAATATTTGTATTGGGTGGTACGCGCGAGTGGTGGGACCAGGCCGACAATCGACGCGTGTTCGGAAACGTGCCACGATTTCAACCCGCCTGCGAGCACGTGTAGTGAGATCTAATATGTGTTGAACCGTACTAATGCATGGGCTGGATGTGGTGCGGACCTTCTGTAATGCATTGATGAATGCGTGCATGGTTTTCCCTATAATTACCAAAATTTTGCGCACATTTCTACTCTTCTACGATTTTATTAGTTCATAGAGAGAGAGAAAGTGCTGTAGTGAGAGAAGGTTCACGTGTTGGAAGAATCAGTTCATGATCACGCAAGGCAGTCGCATCAGTTTGAGGGAATCTGTTCATGAGGCGATCAGTTCGTAGAACCGAGGAAACCATTCAGTCAACCGGTTTATCTAAGGTGAGTGCGTTTTAACCCTTACATTAGGATGTCTGTGTGATAGTCATAAGGCCATGGTGCCGTACTTATGGTCGTGTGACCTTACTGATGCCTTTGTGGCATGACAGCATGATCTAGATGGTCATATAGACTGGATGCATGAACTATGGGAAATGTTGTTGTGTTTACGACCATGTGAGTCGATAAACTGAACTGATAGCCATGTGAGTCGATTAAGTGAATGAAAATGGCCATGGGTGCCAATAAAGTATTAGAACGGTCATGTGAACCGTGTACTGGGCGTAATGCCGGTTGTTAAGGCATGATGACGTACTAAGTTAGAGTAGCGACCAGTCTGGATGCGTCTGGATGGTCGGGGTAGTCTAACTGACTGTTAAAACGATGAACATAGTTAACTATAAAACTAGAACTGAGGTTAACTGTATTGTATTGATGGTTTGATGGGAACCCTATCTGTTTGAGCGAAGTGGTGCGGATTAAACCGCATTCATTAAGCAAAGTAGAAATTGCTTATGCCTCCCTTGTGGTCGTAGGTGTTGCTAAGGAATGAGACAGCTTGCGGAATCAAGGCTAAGGAAGGAAGAATGGTGGATTTTTGGGATAAGCATATGTTGGTAGATTATTTTAGTTTAGTACATGTAAATGGCTAATTAAAGAACTAGCAATGTATTAAACTGACTTAATATATCTATAAAATGTGCATGTTCTAACTTAGAACTCTGAAAAAAATGTAAAATATTGTATAAATATCGCTCAAGTATAGAGTGAACCTCATGCGGCCTAGTTTTAAAAATAGGTTGGGTCATTGCAAAGTGGTATCAGAGCATATACGTTTCTAGGATAAGTTCTAAAATATATGGGTTGTGGGAAAAATTCATCCTTCCAATTGCCTTGACCGCTGTAAGTCTTTTCATTTCCAAGTGTGTGTCTGAAAAGTTAATCTTGATATGAATAATTTGTTTGCAGATGAGGAGGAACACCAAAGGAAACAGGAAAAATGCTAGTGAGGAGAACCGCGAGAATCAAGGGGATCATAATCCAGAAAATGTGAACCAAAGGAATGTTGGTGGTAATCATAATGCATAAGGCAATGAATTCCCCTGGCGGTGGTGCTGGTCAGGTGGGACTTGAAGTAGTCTTGATGATGTTAGCACAAGTTCTGGAAAGGCTACCAGGATCTGGAGGCGCTCTAGTACCTCCTGTTGCGAAAGATGATCCACCTGAAGTGGATATGGAAGAGGAATCCCCGGTGAATGGTCCAACCTATCTGAAGGTCATGGACCATATGCAAAGTTTATGCACTAAGTTCTTCCCCGGTGACACATATCCGATTGAAGCGGATCCTAGGGTGTCTCGGATGCAAAGAAACTTTGAGTCAATTCGGTGTCCAGAAAGGTATAAGCGGGACATAGCAATGCATTATTTGGATGGGGAAGCTTTCCATCGTTTGGAAAGCCAATTCCTAAAGTTGCACCAAGGATCTAAAAGTGTGCGGGAATATGAGGATGAGTTCAACATGCTTAAGAAGTATGCGGGTCATGAGCTCGATGAGGAGAAGGTCCAAGTCAGGAGATTCATGAGAGGACTCAGACTTGAGATCAAGAGTTGGTGCCTGGTTAGAAATTTCTCATCAGTTGGTCAATTGGTGGAGAAAGCCGCCATGATCGAGTACAGACTGAGTGAGGAAGCAAGGATGACTGGTAGGGAAACGATTATGACGCATAGTCCAGTTGTGAACCATCCCTGAAATAAGAAATGAAAGTTTGAAAAGATGGGTGGTTCGAGCAAGTCAAGTGGATGTAGATCATGTCCTATGGTGGTGAATGATGGTCTGGTTCGAGAGCATGCCATTGATGCAGTAGTGTGGGGCAATTTGGTACGTGATTGTCCAAAGAGGGATGCAAAACCAATGATGCAAGGGAGGGATAATGGACCGCGTGTATGTTACCATTGCGACGAAGCTGGCAACATAGAACTGCATTGCCCGAAGCTGGTTTAACAGATGGGGAAACCGGCAAGCGAAGGTTTTCCACCAACAAAAAGGCAAGTTGTGATGCCGAGAGAATACACAATGACTAGAGAGGATGCGGGTCCAAGCTCATTGTTGGTTCCCAAATCGGTCATGAAAAAATCGATGTCTAATAACCATCATTGAAGTAATCACACGATCCGAAAATCAAACAACACTAGTCGAATCATCCCGATAAAATTAACAAGATGCGATACTTCCGAAAGACCATAAGGAATATATTTCAGAAGAATCGGATAACAATTGTAGAAACGCTTAACGATCATCTCTGAACTCTTTTGTCCATAGTCGAGAAGGTGTTTTTGTCCCATCGGGTTTTCCTATAACTAAGGTTTAAACGAGGCAAGATAATTTGTTTATGTCCAGTATCGGGGTTAAAACTAGCATACTCGATATCAATGTCCGAGAAGTACATAATATCTCAGCAGATACGTTTTAGAACAACCAGGAGCAATCATAATCCCTGAACAAACACTTTGGCCACGGATCTTACCATTAGCGGACAACATGTTTACGTATGCACAGTACACGTTTACGAAAGTATGTTTAACACGTTTATAATACACGTTCAACACGTTTACAGTACTCGTACATGCTAAAGTTAACTAGATATGTTCAACGCATACATTCAGCTCGCTAATTGGCGAGCTGCACATTACAAACAAATTCATCTCGGTGGATGACCAATCTTCGGTAAAATTGTTGTAACTCTTGATTCCGGAAACAGATTGACTTGAAACCGCTTCCATATGGAAGCTAACTAAACTGGCTATCTCGTGTGAAACTTTTAGTGATCAGATTCCCAATTAGTGAGCTGGGCATCACAAACAAATTCAGCTCGCCTGTTGGCGAGCTGAATGATCAGTCTTTGGTAAAATTGTAGCAAATCTTGATTGCGGAAACCGATTGACTTGAAACCACTTCCATATGCAAGCTAACTTAAGTGGATATCTTGTGTCAAATTTTCAGCCTCATCCATCCATGGGAACATCTTCAAACATTGCTAAACTTCTGACCCTTATGTCGAATTCTGCAACAAAAACGTTAAACGAACAATCAGCTCACCAGTTGGCAAGTTGATTTCATCTCGAACCCCTCGTCTCTTTTTGTATCATTTCGAGGTTCCATTGGAATTTTTTGACTAAAATCGTAAAACTTATTATCTTCGTATAAATGTCGGGGTCATCGTGTAAACGGTAAACATCACGGCTATATGATTATTCCTTACGGTTTGCGGAAGTATCGTGAAATCCTTTCTTATAAGTTTCAATCGCATA
This sequence comes from Iberis pinnata, assembly GCA_900406425.1. Lineage (NCBI taxonomy): Eukaryota > Viridiplantae > Streptophyta > Magnoliopsida > Brassicales > Brassicaceae > Iberis > Iberis pinnata. The sequence goes on along the minus strand of OVBE01002082.1, from coordinate 3,203 downwards.
TCATGACGATGGCTAAATTAAAACACCAATGATTATCTTGACTATACGGTCAAAAGTATCATTCTCCATAGCAGTCATGAGAGTGTATTTGTGCCATTTAATCATACAAAGTGTTAACAACTAACTTGTCATGAAGTATGTATCGCATTTTCATACGAAAGACCGATTCTCTGATAGGAATCATAAAATCGTCTAAACCGCATAACGGCTCGATGAGGCCTAAAACGTGATAAATGGCCCACTTGCAATTCTAGGTGAAAATTCGGCCCAAGTACGATGACGGTCACAGCTTATTCTGCAAGCTATAAAGAAATGGAAGAAATACAGAAAAAGAATGTTTCCATAGGAGAAAAGAAAGATTTCAGCAAAAGAATCGGAGACCAAAAAGAAAAGCGGACCAAACCTGGAGCCTAAATAATAGAGATGAGGAGGAAGAGATGGGAGAGGTTCAATTCTCTGCACCAAAAAGACTTAGGGTTTCAGATTAGTTTTCCGTTCTTTCTTGTGAGATGCGACTCAATTAGGTTATTCAGTATATGTCGTTAGTTCTAGGATATTCACCGATTGTTCTTACGGTCGAGGCTACTGCTTGATTGTAACACACTCACGAGATTCGAAATAAGAATTTTTTTTCCTTATTTTCGTACTCTTAGATTCATTTTCGTATAAATTATTTTCGTACTCTAATCTTGCTCGTGTTTGACTCATAGAAATTCGGAATCTCTGGAAAGTTAGAGGTTTTTCTCTGATTTTCTGTAACTAACGGAAATCAGACGGTGCGAATTTCGGTTCCCACACTCATCTTCCAAGCCGATCACTGGTGAGTCCCTATTCCTCATCTCTAAAATCTCTAAGTAACGTATGAATTAAAAAGTAAAAAGTAAGGGTTGTGTGGAACCTTATCATTCTGGGTGAATGTGTAGGAACCCTTAACATGGGTGGTGTGGCAACCCCTTTTCTGTACGATTCAGGGGCCACTCATTGTTTTGTGAGCCCAAATCTAGTTGGGCCAGGTGGGTTCAAGAAGGACTCAGAGCATGAGTATGGCTTGGTGAAAGTTGTGGCAGGAAAAGTCATGGAGACGCTGGGAAGGGTACTGAATATACCAGTCACGATAAATCAGTTGATTCTTCCGGCTGATCTGATCGTGTGTCCCATGCAGTCGTATGATGTTATCCTTGGAATGGATTGGCTAGGAAAACATAAGGCACATCTCGATTGTCATAGAGGCATGGTGAAATGTGAAACGGCCGAAGGATGGATGGAGTATCAAGGCATTCTTCCAACAAACTGAAGTCTTGTGATCTCCATGATCCAAGCTGAAAAGCTGATTGATAAAGGATGTGAAGCCTACTTGGCAATGATTCAGACAGTGGAAGTGGGATCAAATGCTAAGTTAGAAGACATCATGGTGGTTCAAGACTTTGAGGACGTATTCTAGCCGTTAACTGGTTTACCTCCGGATAGGTATGACCCATTTACAAGATGAAGCTGGGAACTATGTCGTTGACTAAGGTACCTTATCGAATGGGCGCCAGTCGAGATGGCCGAGTTGAAGAAGCACTTAAGAGAATTGATGAAAAGGGCTTTGTGCGACCAAGTAGCTCACCTTGGGGCGCACCAGTGCTGTTCGTGAAGAAGAAGGATGGCCGTTTTAGGCTTTGTATCTATTACTAAGGGTTGAATAGGGTAACTATCAAGAACAAGTGCCATTTTCCAAGGATCGATGAGTTGTTGGATCAGCTTAGAGGGGCAAACTTGGTTCTCCAAGATAGACCTTGCTTCAGGTTATCAGCAGATTCCAATTAAGGAAGATGATATCACAAAGGCAGCCTTTCAGACAAGGTACGACCATTATGAGTTCGTAGTCATGCCGTTCGGGCTGATGAATGTGCATGTTGCCTTTATGAAGCTTATGAACAGCATTTTCAGAGATTGCTTAGATGAGTTTGCCATCATCTTCATAGATGACATTCTCGTTTATTCCAAAACCTGAGAGGAGTATGAGCATCACTTGAGAATAGTGATGAACCGCTTAAGGGAGCATAAGTTGTTTGCTAAGTTGAGTAAGTGTAGCTTCTGGCAAAGGCATATTTGGCTTCTTGGGCCACATAGTATCAGAAAAAGGGGTGTCTGTTTATAAAGGCAATCAAAGATTGGCCAAGACCACAAAATACTTCGGAGATAAGAAGTTTTCTGGGATTAGCTAGATATTACCGGAGATTCGTAAAAGGCTTTACGAGTATGGCTGAGCCGATGACCAAATTAACCGAGAAAGATGTTCCTTTCAAATGGATTGACGAATGTGAGAAATGCTTTCATAAGCTAAAGGAGATGTTAACCCAAACTTTGGTGCTTGCATTGCCTATTCCCGATGAGCTGTTTATGGTATACTAGACGCATCACATGTTGGGTTGGGTTGTGTGCTAATGCAGCAGGGAAGAGTTATTGCCTATGCATATAGGCAACTGAAGAAGCATGAGGGAAATTATCCGACTCATGACTTAGAAATGGTCGCGGTGGTGTTTGCATTGAAGATATGGAGATCATATCTTTATGGTGGAAAGGTCAAAGTCTTCACAAATCGTAAAAGCATTGAGTACTTGTTCAATCAGCCTGAGTTGAACTTAAGACAAAGAAGGTCGATGGAACTGGTTGCAGACTATGACTTCAAGATCACATATCATCCGGGAAAGGCTAACTCAGTTGCTGATGCGTTAAGCCGGAAGAGAGTAGCTTCGGCCGCATAAAAGGATATGGAGAATTTAGTCGGAATGGTCGGGTCGTTAAGGCTGTGTGCTTTAACTGCTGAGGTGGAACCGTTGGGCCTGAGTGCAGCCGACCAAGCGGACTTGTTAAGGCTTCCCAGAATGAAAATTCAGAGTACTAGATCTCGAACAACAGAACTATCCTCGTAAATGGGCGAGTATGCGTGCCAAACGACCAAGAGTTGCGGGCTCAGATTTTTAGGGAAGCGCATCAAAGCAAGTTTTCCATACATTCAGGATTGACCAAGATGTATAGGGACTTAATGGATTTTGAAATCCAAGTGAAATCATGTGTTATTATATTCATGATTTTAAAATTATTTTTGAAATCATATGTTATTCGTTTAATGATTTGTATATATAAAATAAAATGTTATTCGTTTAGTGATTTGTTATTCGATTTCAAAATTCATTTTATACCTTAATAGATTTGGA
>OVBE01002081.1:2484-32474 GCA_900406425.1 Iberis pinnata | reverse complement strand
GGTATTTTTGGAACATTTGAGAGTTTGTGGTATTTTTGGAACTTTTGGGAGTGTGTGCTAGTTTTGGAATTTAAACTTTTTTTGATGGTGTTTCAAGGAATTTCTCTTTAATTATTTACATAATAATTAAACTATTTCATTTACATACCAGTACGTTTAAGATAAGAAAATAATTTTCATTAAAAACAATTATTTGTATTTTCACCTGTTTAAAAACAAGTTTGTAAACTAAAAACATGTAATCTGGTAATTTTTGTTAATAGTGTCTGTATTACCACCTCCGTTCAAATGTTGTTGACAACAAAACTTGTTAACATCTGTGAACAACAAATGTAAATTCACTCTCGCATTTTAAATTGGTTAGAAACAAATCTTAATTTCTTGCATCATGGACTTTTCTTTAATAACTTTGAAATTGTGTTGATATTGCGATTTTATTATGTTTTGACAGGCTAGTCTTCCCATTTAATTAGACCTAAAAAAAATTGATACTAATAAGATTCTTAAGATAAATATTATGGGTTTTGTGTAAATATATAAACTATGATTGTCTATGTTGATAAACAAAGTATTTAGCAGGAAAAAAAGAGATAGAAAATAATGAGCTTTGTTTGGTCAAATAATTTAGAATTTGGGTTGGAAATGTCATTTTATTATGATTTGATAGGCTTAGTTTCACACAAATATGTTCACCATTCAATTACTTCGTGTTATTTAAAAAATAATATTGATATCCAAAATGATAGATTATAATTTCAAATATATGTATGTCATTTTCATTATTGGTTTCATTTAATAACTTTAACATATATCATTATCTAAAGAAAAGTTAGAAGATTATATATTAAAACAATTTCTTCTTACTATTTAATTTTATCAACTAAAATCTCTATAAATTAAATTTTCAATTCCAAACATTTTGTATAAGTTATATTTCTAGATCGAAAGAATATGTTGAGGTAGGTAAATATGATTGTAAAGATTGAGGATTGGAATTAAAACATATGAAAACATGTATTGTCCACTCTATGAAAACATATCATATTATGTCAATTAAGAAGATATGTAAAAGTGAAGGAAAAATTCGTACATGATCAAAACTTCTACTTAATTAAATAGAAAAACAATTTTTTTTTGTTTTTCTTGTCAATATTTTTGTAAGTTTCTTTGCATTTAATTTTTTCTATTTTATAACAGAAAACACTATTTTCTTAATGCAAACAAGTTTTCTAAATGGTCACAAAATTTATGCATTATTCCAATTTCATACAAAATATACACATGTCGTAAAAGATACTGGTTACGACATACAATAACCCTGTTCGACTAGATACCACTTAAAGTTTTAGCGTCAATGATATATCAATGTCAAACTTTTTTTCATATCAGCGGTACACAGGTTGGTCCAGAACTAAAATCCATAAAAAAAGATTTTAAGCGCCAAAGTTTATATAAATGTTTGGATGCCAAATTTATATAAAACGCTTTGATACTATAATTAAGTACATCAATTTTTATAATTTTTATTATTATATATTTAAAATAATAAATAATTTTATTTGAAAGCATCAAATTTTCATTACGTTTTAAACACTATATAGATTCTGGTGATACATCTATCTTCTTCTTTTATCAAAAAAAAATAAAAGAAATAAGAGATTTTTTAACCGTTTTGCAGGCTACAGCTAGCGACAGCTAGCCAAATCGGACCATATATAGAAACATTTTAAAGCAATTATAGAAACAAACCTAAGAAGATTATGTTTTTAAAAAGACTTTTAAAAACAACGAAGATTTCTACAAACTCTTGGTAGATTCATGTATGAATACTTTTGGTAGATAGTGCTAAATAATTAAATTTATTTTCCACACTGTGCTGGCAAATATTTATTTAGGCAAAAGTGAACGCGTAATTGGCTCCAGCAACGTGCCTATTATTGGCCATTTTTCTAATTTTCAAATACTTTTGCATATATTCTGGTTTTCTTTTAATTACACAGTATGTATTATGATCACTTTGTAACTTTTTTAGTTTCCCAAACTTTTTTGTTTTTTGGTCCTGTTTTATACAGAAAAGTTAGTTTAATTTTATCTAGACCTTTATATATCTAGCTTTGATACCAGACCATTCGAATTACCAATGCTAAAGCATATTTACTATATACTAAAATGGAAGATTTTTATAAAACAAACAATAAATTTATTATACATTACATTATATGTCATTACTTTAATGAACAAACAAATTTTTTTTTATAAAAGACAATAATATCTAAGAAATAAATCTTATCTTTATAGCCAAACATAATTAAATAGATCTTTTTTCTACTATTTGTGTAACCAAACAAATATATTATGTATACAAAAATATTCAAAAATTTACTAATTCCACTAAATTGAAAGTTTCTTAACAAATTAATTAGTTAAAACAAAACTTAATTTAAATAAACAGATATATTGTGTATTATTTATTGATTTAAAATTATGTATATATATATATATATTATATACTGAGAATATAAAATTTATAAGTTTAAAATTCATACACTCAACCAATTTACTATATAAATCATACTTTAATAATGATAATATATTTTGATATAAACATTAATTTTAAACATATATTTTTTTAAAAACTATTCAGTATTTATATATTTAATTTTATTTTTAAAATTTGTAGTCGTTAAAATATATATTTCATAATATAAATTTTTGTCTTATTCTAATATAAACGTTTATTTTATAAAATAACATTTATTCTCGTCTAGTTTGTAAATATATCATATGCTGTAAAAGAAAACATATTTAATCTATTGTTTGCTTTTGTATATTATTTTTTTATATAATGATTGTTATATAGTAGTGGATCAGTATATGATTGGGTTCACATGGAGTATATATGTTCTACATGATATTCATATTTTATGAATAACTTTTGTCATAACATCATAGGTAGACACGTATCTAATAGAGTTTTTTTCATAGCATAAATAATGAATCAACTATTGAATTATTTATGTTTACCTTCAAATTATAGCATTGTACACCAAAATAATTTTAATCTTTTAGAACAAACTAGCTTTAACTTCTTCTATTTTAGTTGCACACCCCTTCATTATAATTTTTTGTACAACACGATAGCAAACATATGAACGTAGTCCAGGGTGAACGTTATGCATCTCTCTCACCTACAAAGACACATACATCTCCATCTCATTCCTTACCCAAATTCTCACCTTCTCGTTTTGTTGTACTTTTTGACGAACATGATAATGATGAACGTGAGGATAAGGAAGACGGTCAAATCTCTGATACTGAACAAGAGATAGTTATCGATTCCGTTGTTTGCTTCATGCAAGTTAGCAAAGCAGGATCCTTTGAAGAAACAAAAATAATGTCTCCTCGCGGAGATACTAATGTAATGTTTATGTTTGCTTGGAACACCCGAGGGTTTAATCAGCTTTGGAAGCACAAGATTTTTCATTATTGGATTCGCTCAACCTAGCATCAATTTGGGTGTTTACTTGAAATGCATGTTCAGTCTACTAACTTCTCTGTTATAGTTCAGTCAGCCTTACCGGGTTGGAATGTCCTTCATAACTATTCAGCTCATCGGCTAGGGCGTATATGGATTTAATGGAAGGGCGGTGTTGTTGTTACACCTCTCCTAAGAACTGTTCAAGTTATCACGGTTCTTGTTACTTTAAAATCTGGTGACACACTAATAATTTTATGTGTTTATGCGTCTAAATTTTAGGTGGATATGATGCATCTTTGGGATGCTCTTCGTCAAATTCGTCTCCTCTATGGCTCAAGGGAAATCCCATGGCTAGTCATGGAGGATTTCAATGAATTCCTAGCCACTTCGGACCACTCTATTATGGGATCTCACTCCAAGCATATTGGCATGAACCAATTCCAAGACTTTATCCATACATGTGACCTTACAGATCTTGAGTACATAGGTCCTCGCTTCACCTGGTGGAATCACCAAACAGCCAATTCCATAGCTAAAAGGATGGATCGAGCTTTGATTAATGACACTTGGGTAGCAATCTATTCGCATGCTTATGATAATTTTGAAACCAATGGCGTCTCCGATCATACCCGTTGTGTTATCCACTTCACTTCTCCGACCACCTCCATCCGTAAGCCATTCAAATTTAATAACTTATAGCTAGATGACTCCTCTTTTCTTGATGTTCTTAGGTCTCAAAGGCTTGGTGGCTCGCCAATCTTTCATTCACGGTTGGCGTTTCGGTTTCTTCACACCAAACTAAAGTCTTTAAAATTCCATCTTCGTCGTCTCAACTCTACAACCTACGGTGATCTGTCAACTTGCACTCGCGAGGCTTTTGATCATCTTCTATTATGTCAATTGCACGCTCTTTCTCATCCATCAAAGAGCACCTTACAAGCATAGCACATTGCGGCTCTTTTATGGCGTTCTCTTGCCGTATTGGAAGAACGTTTATACCAGCAAAAGTCGCGTATAAATTGGTTGCGGCATGGAGATCAGAACACATCATTCTTTCATCGGGTTGCAAAAGCTCGGATTTCGCGTAACACTATCAAGCGACTCGTTCTTCCCACATGGGAAGTCATCACCGATTTTCAGTTGATTAAGACATCAATGATCTCACACTTCAAAGCCTTTCTTTAGACTAGTGACGACATCTCCCCTATCCCTCAAGCAACTCTATCGACATTGCTCACATATCGATGCCCTCTGGTGACAATCTCTTCTTTAGTGGCTCTGATCCTTACCTTAAAAATCCAGTTAACTTTCTTTTCTATGCCTGCTAACAAAGCCCCAGATCCAGACGGCTACACCACAGAGTTCTACAAAGCTGTTTGGCCCATTCTTGGCGATGACTTTATAATAGCGGTTTAGTCTTTCTTCATCTATGGATTCCTTCCCTCTAGTATCAATGCAACACTGGTCTCATTCATCCCAAAAGGAGACGACCCTCGGACAATCAAGGATTACCGACCAATATCTTGTTGCAATGTCAAATACAGAGTTATCTCCAAGATCCTCGCCAACCGACTCAAAATCTATCTACCAGAGTTCATTGAGCCTAACCAAAAATCCTTTGTACAAGATCGAATGCTTCTCAAAAATTTCCTCCTTGCCACTGAAGTAGTCAAGGACTACCACAAGTCAACCACCACTCCTCGTTTCACTCTCAAACTAGACATCTCTAAAGCGTTTGATACTATTAATTGGCGTTTCATAGTGTTGGTTTTGCAGGTTATGGAATTCCTGGACAGATTTATACAATGGATTCACTTATGTTTATCCACTGCAACTTTCTCAATTATGATCAATGGTGAGCCCGCATGATATTTCTCGAGTAGTAGAGGCATCAGACAAGGTTGTGCTCTTTTTCTCTATCTCTATGTTATTGTCACTAATGTTCTCTCGAACCTGCTTAATAATGTTGTTGCTTATGGATTAATTGGATACCATCCTCACTATGACACTATTGGCTTAGCCCTTCTTTGTTTTGCAAATGACATATTGATATTCTCTGATGGGACACTGGAATCTCTTCAGGGTATTCTACAAGTCATGGATACCTTTGGGGCAACAGATGGTCTTTGGATTAACATCTCTAAATCATCCATCTACCTTCTCGGCAGTCCCAATCCCTCTCTTCAGAAATTTATCTCAGACTCAAGGCTTTGATATGAGACCTTACCGTTTTGCTACCCAGCTCTACCCTTAAAAACCAAGGGTCTTACACCAGCCAATTATGCTCCACTCGTTGATCGTATTTGTATATGTATCACCTCTTAGTCTTCAAAGCTCCTATCTTTTGCTGGTTGTCTTCAAATAGTCAACTCAACCATAATTAGCACATTCAACTTCTGGAAATCGACTTTCCATCTACAAAAGCGATGTCTCCGAGTGATCAAAAATCTTTGTAGCCATTTTCTCTGGTCAGGTACTGCTACTAATCACAATATGTCAAAGCTTTGTTGGAATGATGTTTGCAGGCCTAAAGATCAGGGATGACTCAGTATCTGCTGACTGGAGGACACCTCCACGGTCTTCGCCTTTTCTCTTATATGGCGCTTATTTTCAAACACAACATCACTTTGGCGTGCTTGGACTCGGCAATATCTGCTGATAGCTTTTTTTAAAAGGCTTTTTGAAACTATATTTTGGGGTTTCTAGCCTGCATCTAGGCTTATATAGGTTGTATTTTGCATATATATGCATACTTCAGGTGATTTAGGTGTTCGGAGTCAAGTTTTGGTTCAAAAAACAAGAAAAAGTGTAGCAAAAGGGAGTCAATTGATGGAGATGGAGCCGTACCAGATGACTTATACCAGACTAGTTTCCTGATATGACGGAAATGAGGATGTACCAGCCTGAAACCTCGATGCAGCCCAAGACTAAATTGTGCCAAAATGTATTGCTCGATACACTTAGTCTGATACAGTCATATCGTCTAAGTTGTACCGGTTAAGAGACCTGATACATTATAACGGAAGCCTATACCGGCCAAGAAGACCCGGTATGCTTAGACTGGCACGAAAATATCAAGCAGAACATAGCGGTTTAATGACCCGGTACAGATGACAGACGCGCTATACCGGCAGCCCATATCGGGTACTTTGGCCGGTACCGAGTCAAAGATAAACTTACAAAAGTTGACCAAGTATTTTTATCCAAATTCTATCATGGGTTACCCAAGACTTTTAGGAGCTACTATTTAAAATTTTAGAAACCTAATATTTAGGTTTATGCTTGATCTTATCTTAACTTTTATTCTCTTAAGAATCCTTCGTAATCTCTTTAAATCTTAGCTTATTTTTAGTTTGATCTCTTGTTTTGATTTCTTTTATCTTATCAAAATCTTCTTCTAATCATGAATCTACACATTTCTATCATAAGATTTTGGGTTTTCTCAATGATTAGTGAGTAGTTCCAATGTAAGCAAATAGTTAGGTAAATTAGGGTGATTATATTGAATATAATGTTTAGGATTTAGTTTTCTTAAATCTCCATGTAGTACATGTTCTTAATGCTATAATTGATTTGATCACTCAATTCTAGATCATAGGAAAAATTGTGCTTGAAATGTGTTCGATGAAATTCCTGAACCAATCGTTGCATTTTAAATGAGACTTAACCAAGAGATTGTGTTAGTTATTTTAGTTTTTTAGCATAGATTAGATCTTAATGTTTCATTATTGTGCAATTATCCAAGAGAATTTCTTAATTACATGATTAGAAAAAAGATTAGTGCCACGAGAGTGGATTAGTCTATCTATGAGAATCTTAGACCAAAGATTAGCTTTAATTGTTAGCATTAAATATCATAGGATATCATTTGGTCACCCGAATCAATAACCTATACCATTTTCTTAGCTTTTTTATCATTGAATTTAAGTTTAAGTTGCTATTGATCTTGTTAATTTGGTTGATTTTTATTTGACTTTGTTTACTTTTGCATGATTGAACATTACCAATGAATCACTTTATAGTTTAAACTAAACAAAGTTCTATAGGACTAGTGTGTTGATATTACCAGAATTTGATTGATCCTTAAGTATTATAATGATATGAGTAGACTTAAGATATTTTCCTAAACATAGGTTATCAATAGGTGATCGAATAAGACCATGGGGTCATCAACAACCTTGCACTCTATGTGGAGAACCGGATGAAACAAGCGATCCTCTATTCTTTGCATGCCGTTATTACTTTACGGTTTGGCGCACCATTGTCACGCTAATGCTTCGTCGGCGTATAAATCTGGATTGGCAGTCACTCTCAACTCCATGCGTCTTCATTATCTGTCATGTATTAATCGAGTGCTACTGAAGCTTGTTTTTCAAGCATCAATCTACCATCTATAGAGGGAAAGGAATAATCGAGCCCATGGACAGCCTTGGCGCAACACAACTTAGCTTTGCACGCTTATCACTTGCATGAATGCCTACCACATTTCCAGCTTGCAATATGGCCCTCAATTGAGGTTTTCAAATATGGCTCAGCGATGGACTTCACTCTATGCCTAAGTCCCTTACCAATAAACCGCTCCCTTGTTCTTTACAAGCTTTTCCGGAACTCTTATTTTCTGACGTTGCTCTTTTTCCTGACACTAGTTTTGTCCCATAGGGTTTTCTAGTATTAGGTTTTAACGAGACAACTTTATATCCCCTAACAGCATGTCACTCCTATCCAATCTCTTCCAAAAATGCTTGTAGTCCTCTATTTATTTCATTGTAAATAAACCTTTTTATATATAAATTTAACATTTCATAAATAAAAACAAATGTAAATATATACACTACAAGAGAATATGAGTTTATTGACTGAAAAATCTGTCACAAGCTTGTCAGAAACTAGTGTTTTTTACGGATAACTAACATATTTCGTCTGTCAGTTCTAAAGCATCAGTAATGGATTCCGTTAGTATGTTTCCGTCAAGTAATTTCGTCAGTAATTAGTGAAGGAATTACTGAGGGATGGTTAGTGACAGAATATATATGTCAGTAATTTTCATCACTAATTACTGATGGAGTTACTGACGAGTTAGAAAATAAATTATAATTATTAATTTTATTAATTGATTAATCATTAATCTATAATAAAATATTTAAATAAAATTCTAAATATTCATAAAATAAAATTAAAAATATTCATAAAACTTAAATTCAAAATATTCATATAATCCTAAAATAGGTATAATACTACAACGAGAAAAGAATCTATTTCCAAAACATAGGTTCATCTGGGCCATGAAGGCGTCCATCTGAGCTTCCACCTGTTGTTGCTAAGACAGGATCTGAGCGTCTCGCTCGATTTGCGCAGCCTGCATATCGTCGATCTTTTTCTGCATTTCCGCCAACATTGCTTCCTTCTCATCTCCTTATTGGAATTGCCCCGAAAACCGAATTGAGTAACTATGTAGAAACGCAAATACATATTAAGAATAGTGATTAAAATGATAAGATAAACAATCGGAGTCAAGAATTTAATCTCTTTCCTTAATCCAATAAATCGCCCGTAGTGTAACGGTTCTATATGACTTTGGATCTCAGGATAAAACCGCTAACAAATCTGATATGCACACTCAAATATCAAATTAATACGAACGTAAGATATGGGTACAAACTCGAGACACTTACAGTGACAGATCGATGGGTAGGAAAAAAATTTTATGATGTTCTTGTCGTGACCGAGAGGAAGGAAGGGAGAAAAATACAATTTTATATAATCGAAATTATAAACAACTGCAACTGTTCGTTTTAATTGAACCGGTTCGCGTAATGTATACTATTGGGCCGGTTTGGGTAAATAAAATTGGGCCGATATTTGGACCGTAAATGGGCCAAAGTTTTTCATAAAAAATTGACTCAAAAAGAACTTATAAAAAGGACCTTCAGTCCAATCGACCTTGAGTCATGAGACCTGCGATCGCGCTATGCTGAGTCGAGCGAGCGGCGGCGGCCCACGCGCGTGTGGTTCTCGTCTCTCTTCCACCTTTCATATTCTCCCTTACTACTCACTTGTGAGTATGACATGGGATACTATATATATATATATATATATATATATATATACCATTATAAACTTAAATTTCTAAGCAATATGGGACTTATGAAATAGTTAACTTTTTCATGTTTCAACAATTATATTTTGACCTCACATTTCTCATTCAATATAACTTCAATTTTAACAAATGAATAGTCCATCTTGTAATCCAAGCTACAAGACTCATAATCTAACAATTCCGGGCAACGATCTTGGTGGAATATGTAGTGAAAGAATGACATTTAGTCATTTGTTAAAAACCAAGTTCCAATACTTATCTCTGATAGAATCCTTTCGTGCTCGGGATCCTGGAAAGCAATAGTTGGCCATGTCCCTGAACCCGAACATGCGCCTATTCTCCTTATTCATAGCATGAAAAAATTTACAAAGTATTAGTATAAATAATATGCAATAGTATAGAATAAAATTTAAATATTACTTACCTGAGTCATTATCTCATAATGCATCTCCAACGGTATATCACCATCATCTGGTGTCTGCTGAGAAGCCCAGATCTCTTCGAGATGTTTTTTAGACGTCAAGATCAACTCACAAGCAAGCGGATCCTGAAGCTATCCAGTTTTCTTGGTCGTGTGGAGATCCTCTATAATCTCAATGGGCGTTGGCCGCTGGCTAGTCTTATGCCATCATACACATCTTCCCATGTTTCCATAATATCTTCAACTCATATATCAATGCTTGCACAAATACATCAAGCGCTCGTTTAGGATGATCTGGCCTAGGTACAAGAACAGAAAGAAATATAAACTCTCATCTTAAGCAGAAAATTGTAAGGTGTCATGATTAACTGGTCATACAGAATATTTTCTACCATGCTTCTTGAATGGGTTGAATCTTTTTGTACTCAATCTAAGATAAAAAAAATTTCCCTTCTGGTACGCAAAATCCATATAAGTAGTCTAAAAATAACGCCAAGCTTCTATATTAGAATGATGTATAATCTTTCCATCAAATCTATGCTCAGTATGCCATTTCATTCCCGCAGTTGTCCTCTCAGACTGATACAATCTCTTCAACCTATCTATGTCAAATACCACATCCTCTTGTAAGGCACTGAAAATCTACCACATGTAACCTTATACCATGGTTTGCGATAATATCGACATCTCATCTGGTGTTCATCGCGCCTCCAATAGATCATACAATTATCGATGCACACGACTATAATCTGACATGGCAATCCAAGCCCCGAAACAATTTTTTGTATCTCGTAATATAAACTCAGAACAATGTTATCATCTAGTGATATTACTCGGTTTTGATGCATAATAGTAGGCATTTATGGATGTTATTCTGCATTATTCCGAACATTTTTCTTGCAAATTTGGTATGTTTTCAGGATTCTAAGGGTCGGATCGTTCTGGAGCAAAATATGCATTTCAGAGCAAATCATAAGAATTCGCCAAGTTACAGAAGAAATGATCAATCGAGTACCAAAATGATCGATCGAGCACATCACATGAAGAATTGCATAATTGATCCCTTATGGGATCGATCGGGCATTTGCTCCTGGAAAGTTTCAAAACAAGAGATTGATCGAGCAACGCGAAGAACGATCGAGCAGATTTTGAAAGAGATCGACCGATCGCTAGGGAGATCGAGCGATCCCTTTGGGTGAGAAGAATTAGAAGATTTCCAATTTTTTCATCCAATTCATCAATCCTATCATGTTTTCCTATTTTTAGTTATTTTACTTTTTACAGTATAAAAACCTCTTAGCTAGGTTTTATTTCATGAAGCTTTATATTTATTAGAGATTTTACTAAGGGAGAAGAGATTTAAAAACTCTGTATTTGGGAGAAGTTTATCTGAACCATTGTTTCAATATCTATTATTGTTTTGTAATTATGAGTTCTTCTTTGATACTGATTTGTGTTTACTTTTCAATGTCTGAGTAGTTCTCTAGTTAGGTTTTAGGGTTTTCCAGGGAAACCATGTTTGAATGTTAGGGTTTAACATAAAGTATTGAAATTGTTAGGTTCTTAGTCTAGACTTGTTATTAATGCATAAATTAGATTGGCCATCTAAATCATTGATATTATAATTATAAACACAAAGAGATTTGGCTTAGAATTCTTATCTAGTATAGATGAATAAGTGTTCTTGCTTGCGAGGGTATTGTCAAGAATGCTTATGAACAATTGAATTTGAGCATTAATGCAGGGTTAAAATAGTTAGACACATCGAGATTTTGTTTCTAATAATTCGAACATAGGATTTAATACTCTGAGAGGAGATTATTTTATTGTTGTCTTTCATGTTGAGAACTATTTTTCAAAGAAAATCCTACATGTTAACTTTGGCTTTTAAACTTGAATACATGTGGAACTCCCTAATTTCTTATGCTTTTATTTCATCATTGACAATCGTTATTTAAATTACTGCTTAAATTTGTTACAAACAATCTTTTTATTCTGTCTTAGCTTGATATTGAGATAAAACTGAACATTGTGTTGTCTTGTCTATGTGGGATTCGATCCTATCTATGTTACTATGATATGTTTTCTGCAGTGTAGCTTAGGATTTAAATTCTATCTCTATCACAAATTTGGCTATTGCGTCAACACAATCCTCAGTCTAATTATAGGTTGTCTTTATCCCCATCAACCTACTTGCAAATGATAAAGGCCAATGACCATCTCTACATCATCGATATAATCGTTGATTCGGTGCATCTAACTTACCAAAAAAATATCTTCCTTCTAAATTAGGTTCTTCATTCGAAACATGCGCTGACTCTATATTTTCTCTATAGACGTCATTAACCTTTTGAACAGTAATAGCCCCAAAATCTAATTTCATTCTAGGTTCTTTTGTCCTATCGGCCAATGGTTCGCTAACACTACTACTACCAACAACATTAGGTCTTTCTCCATGTAAATATCAAATCTTATGACCCGACACAAAACCATTGCAATACAAGTGATTTCATACTATATCTATCCTTATATAAAGAGAATTCAGACATAAAAACATGGACATGTTAACTTATGGTTGCTTTGTGTCCAAGGTTGTCGACATGCTAATTACATGAACTCTATAACACCATTTGTATATTTGTCATTCAAAATATTTGTGTATGCATTCATTATTTCACCATCCATCCATGATAGAAAATAGGAAGTAGACATATTTTGTAAGAATGTATGTGTGTAAGTTTGTGAAATGGAGAGTGAGTATTCTGATTTTTATAGAATCTATAATTTATGGATTATTGACAGATTAGCAACGACTAAATCCATAATAGTCTGTGAGTAAATTCGAATATATCTGTTGACAACGGCTAAAAATTGTTAGTTTACATCGGAAAAATTTTCCAACGGATCAGTGATGAAATAAATTCGTCAGTAAATTTTCTTTAGTAAATTTTCATCATTAATCCGTCAGTAATTACTGACAATAATAAATCCATCAGTAATTATTGATAGGCCTAAATCTATCAGTTGTTTTGTCAATAATTACTGACGGATTTATAAGCAAACAACTCTATATATTTATAGATTACCCTTATAGATCGGTTAATATATTTGTTATGAACTTCGACTATTCACTACGCAAGATCTCATGTAGTAAATTTTAAATTATGGTAAAATAACTCGCATATTAGACATTTTGGTATATACATATATTATATATCTTAATTACTTATATTTTTAAGAGAAAATTAGTGAGAGTAACCCAACATTTTGCGTTAATAACTTACTTGACCCTCGACGTCATCCCTTACTAGAATAACCCAACATTTTGGGTAAAAGGTCAGAAGTACAAGAGTTTTTGAAGAAACTACAACTTTGTCATTTTGAATTATTTTCACAATCTAAATTACGCAAAAATATTATTTCAATTTAATTTCCAAAAAAATAAAATCAACATAAAATCCCTAAAATTTTTATTTCTCTTTGTTGTTCGTCGTTGCCGATTTGTTGTGTTTTTAACTGTCGTCGCCGTTCTTGCCGTCGTCATTCTCGTTTGTGTCTCCGTCTTCTCTGTGACCTACTTTGGAGTTCGTCTTTTCCGTCTTCATTTGCGTCTTCCCCGTTCGTTGGCGTCCGTTCTAGGGTTTAGCGAAATTTGCCCAGACATTTTTTTGGTCGTCGTACGTTTCTTGTTATTTGTTGTCTTTGCTTTGACATCGGAGGTTAGCTGTTCATCGCCGTTTTTTTGTTTCATTTCATTACTTATTTCAGATTTCTTTTTGAAATGCAGATTTATATGCAACTGCAGTTTTTTGTTTAATTTCATTTGCTGATTTTGTAATAAGAGTTGGTGATTTATTTAGAATTGCAATTTCCATTATTATTGCAGAACTTTATTTGCAATGCAGATTTGCTTTTTTGCATATTTCTTGGCATCTAGCGTATAGATTTATGGTGTATATTTTGATATAGGGATGACTGGATATCCACCTAAGCTCTATTCTAATGTTGACGAGGTCGGTGAGAGAAGCATCAACCACTTCTCGTTTTTTAAAAGGTTGAGTCAGAACAAAAGCCCAATAGGGGAGGATGATGCTTGGGAAGCGTTAAAGTCAACATCATTTGGTGTTTTTCTGAAAATGGCAGACATGAGCTATGTATTCGCATCTTCAACAGTTCGATACTTTTTGTGTCATCAGTTATTTGTGAACAACACACATGAGTTATGCTCTACAATTAACAGTAGGCCAATAAGGTTTTCTCTCAACGAGTTTGCTGATATTACGGGCCTAAATTGTGAGCCATGTGACCCAGTAGACGTATGTGATAGTGATCATCATGCGTTTTGGGAAAAAATGGGGAAAGCAGATGGGGAATCTCCTTCCCTTGACGAGTTAGATAGCATACTATCTCGTGTTAAACCTGGCAAATGTGAGCTCCGAGAAAGGATGATGTTGTGTAGGTTATGTTGCATACATCTTTTCATTTGTGGCATTCATGCAGGTTCTCGGGTTCCATTTACGCTTTCCAAGAGAGTCGTTGATCATGAAAATTTTGACAAGTATCCCTGGGGTCCAGAAGCTTTCACCCATTTGGTTGATTCCATAAAGACTATCGACTTTGAGAGCTCTTCTTAAATTGTTCAAGGTTTCATTCAAGCATTTTACATTTGGGTGTTTGAGTCTGTTCCTGGTTTAAGGGTTTTGGTGGGGANNNNTGAAGGTCCCTCTCTTCTACATTGGCAGGGGTCTCGTAAACAGTTTAAGTTTGCTGACTTCATTGCTGACGAGATACAGAATTACAAAGAGGTATTTCCATTGAAGAATTTTTATAATATTGCAGTTTTATTTAATATTG
Source organism: Iberis pinnata (assembly GCA_900406425.1). Lineage (NCBI taxonomy): Eukaryota > Viridiplantae > Streptophyta > Magnoliopsida > Brassicales > Brassicaceae > Iberis > Iberis pinnata. The sequence goes on along the minus strand of OVBE01002081.1, from coordinate 17,624 downwards.
TAGTTTTATTTATTTTGCAGTTTTATTTATTTAAATTGGTAGGTTCAGGTTAGACATATGATTCCAGTCTTCCCGGGGAAATTGTATCCTATTTGGCCTGACAATCATCTGCAAAAGGATCATATGCTTGACAAGTTGATTGAAGATATCATGAATGATGCCTTGGTCGCAAACCAATGGCATGTTGAGATGAATCAATCTCAAAATTGTGTTGGCTGAGAAGGTAGGAAAAAAAAGGAAATTTAGGGAGAGCAACAAAACCAAAATAGTAGAGAAAGGTAGAGTAAAAGGTGACGAAGGCGTTAGAGAAGAAGGTGAACAAGGTCCTTCCAAGGTTAGTGGTGACAAGGCAGTGCTAGAGTTGATGAACTCGCTGGCCACATCTGTTGCAAAGATGGAAGCAACTATGAACAATCAGTTCACACATCTGTTGCAAAGGTGGGAAGACATTTATGCAATGCGTGTTCATTGTCCGATGAGGAAACTCATGGCCCACTATTGCGAGAATCATTACCTTACATATAACGATGTCAGATTTGTGTATGATGGCCGCCGACTTGGACCAAATCAGACACCTAACTCGGTATTTTAAAACAAACTATTGCCAATATATTATAATTACTACAGAGTTATTATAACTAGTGCAGATTTATTATAATAGGTGCAGATTTATTGACTGCATTGATAGTCGGTTGCAGAGTTTTGGTTGCAGATTAACTTTTGTGTTGCAGATTTATTATATTGGCAATTGTCGAACTGATATCATGAGTTATAATGTGTTTTTTCCCAGTTACATTTCAGAGAACAAACAACAATTAATGTGTTCGCGGGGATGGTCGATCGCTGTGGGAATTTAGTTTAACTCCCTTTCTCTAATATCTATGCTTTCTTCCCTTTATCTTTTTATCATATGCCATGTATGTTTTTCTCCCTGTTTAAGACATAATACAAGCGTTTTTTTCCAACCTTTCAATTTATGTTTTGGCATTGCATGTAATATCGAGCTCTAAATGTTGCAAAATGTGCATCGAATGTTGGTCGTACTATTTTAACAGGTTGTTGTCCCTAGACAGCATTTGTTTCAATAGTGCGAACAGCATACTATATACACATTCTCGCAGCATTTAGAGCTAGTTAATACGTGCAAACAGCATACCCAATACGTACAAAAATGCAATGGAAATTAAAGAGCCCTTTTATCCAATTACGAAAACTGCCATGGAAATTAACAAAAAACTGCAATGCAAACTGCATACCCGATACGTAAAAAACTGCAATGAAATTAAGGAGCCCTTTTATCCAATTACGAAAACTTCAATGGAAATTAACAAAAACTGGAAATGCAAACTGCATACCAAATATGATAAGTTCAAAACAAAATGAGGTTTCAAAACATAAACATAGTCATTAAAAAAGAATAACATAATCGAAATCAACAAGGACTTTCATCCCCTTGATGGTCCTCCAGAACCATCGCCTCATCCATCGATTTCACCATAGCTCGATAAGTTGCCTTCATTCGCTTCTCCATTCTACCCATCATCCCCTTGTAATATTTGTGGAGTTTCTCGATTTCGTTCGCGTTATGGATTTTCAACACTTCCACGTACTCATCATCCTCCTTCTTTCGCTTCGTCATGCTATCCATCTATCCCTTGTAATGTTTGTGGACTTTCTCGAGAAAGTTCACGTTATAGAGTTCCAACAATTCCACTAACTCATCATGGTCGTCCATCGATATCTACAAAAATCCAAACAAAAGATTAGTAGTATGTACTGGAAATTAATCAAAAACAGTTTTAGAATCATACAACAACCTTTCTTTTCCTGGAGCGCTTGTTTTCTACCATCACTTGTTTCCCCTTGTCCATTTTTTTGCTTCTCCAACCTAAGAGACTGATAACAAGTTAGGCAACGCATTATATATAGAAATTGAAAGGTTGTAACTGAACGGTTGCGATTATTTTAGGTTAATTAGGGTTTTATGGGAAGTCGAACAGAATTTTCAATAAATCTGCGATAATCCGTAAATGTCTACAATACAGTCCAAAATGACACCGTGTTATTTTGCCACTTAGACAAATTTTTGAAATGAACACAAATTACGAAACCAACGTCGTTTGAATGGGCCAAATATTTTCCCATGGGTTATATCGTATGGGCCGAATGGGCCGTGATAAACGATGTCGCATGAGTTTAGGAAAAAAAATCTACCACGATTTTATAAAATCGCCAGAACAAACTCCGCAGATTAGAAAAAGCGGGGGTCAAACGATTTGGACAAATCTCCGGCAAACAAATTTATGGTAACGTGAGGGTCAGATCAGTAAGAAAAAAAAATATGCGGCAAAGTGTCAATAAAAACTGCGGCCATTGCAGGTTTTTTAAAGAAAACTGCAGTTACTAACGAAATGGGTCAATCTGGCAATTTCGGAAACTCATAACTTTGCGGTGACGACAAAAAAATCTACAGTTTGAAAAAAAATCTACACTTACAAATATAACTGCAGTCAGAGAGAAATCGGCAATGTCAGCATAACTCTGCGGAAAAAAATCGGCAATATCAATAACTCGACAATGTAATTCAAAAATCTGCGACAGAAACTCCGTAATGAAACAAAAAATCTGCGGTGACGTCGACAATTCGGCGGTGACGTATCCGCCTCCAGAAAATATGCGGCCAAATAATCAAACAAATCTGCGAGAAAAATCCGCTACGCCAAAAATCAACAAGCATAAATAAATCAGCAAAAACATATTTGCGAAAACAAATCTACACCCAAAACAAATCTGCATAAGAAAATTTCGCAGATTTTTCACGCCTCCAGAATACGCGGTGGCATTTTCGTAAATATTGGACAACTTTTTTCTCTCTCATCGAATTAATTTATTTTTCCATCTTTTTTGTTTCTTCATGACCCAGGGCTAGAATCAGGTTAAATAAAAATTGGGTTATCTCCAATAATTTGAAATAATGTGGGGTTACGTCAGCAATTAATTAAAAAATGTAGGTCAAGTAAGTAATTCTGCCAATAATAACCACCTGACTTACAAAGTGAACATACCCGTCGTCTTCCGAGTTTTATGAATACAACATAAATAAGTGGAAAATAAATGGGACAGAGGAGTAGAATTATTATTACAATTCTCATGCAAAATACTAGAGGAAAATTTTCCTCTAAAATTTGTTCATCCTTTTAATTTTATTGGTAGAATAAATTGAATTATTTTCTACAATTTTAAATATATTGGTAGAAAGTTCAAGGAACATTCAAATTTGTTATTTTTTATTCTACTCATATGATACGAGTTTAGAAAAATGCATAATTGATTCTTTTATCTATACAACCGTTTGAATTTTTTGAGTTTTTTGTTAAAATAATTTGAGTTTTATTTCCAAAATATCGTACTTTCAATTATTTCAAATGAATCACAAAATATATTTTTTTCACAAAATAACACAAATTTATAGCAGCTTTTAAACTTAAACTACTAACCCCCCCCCCCCCCCCTTTCTTTTTTATTAATTTTTTAAAACAAAATTCTAAACTCTAATTAACAAAATCAAAATTTTTGTAATTTAATATTCTCATGTTTGTAATATTTTGAAAATATAATATATTATTAATATTTTTGTTAATAGTTAGAATCGTTGTGGTATTATTAAAAGTAAACGTTTTTTAACCTACCAAAAAAAAAAAGTAAACATTTTTTATGGAATTTTTTTCTAAAAACAATTGGTATAACTCTAATTTAAAAGAAGTACATAGCCTGAAATATTTAAAATATAATGTGCATGGCCTTCAAATAAATTTCGAGGAAATGGAAACTTCTGAGAAGACTATAACATAGTTACATATTAACATCAAAGGAAACCAAATCACATAGTCAACAATCACAATTAAATGCATTTAAAATCGATCAAAGCTTCTCTTTTCCTCAGATTCCGTTAATCATTTACTTAGCGTTGGTTATTTTGACCGAAAAAGAAGAGTCATCTTTCTAATCTGCTTTCATATGTTTCCTCACCTTAGATTTTCAAACAAAATAGTACTATCAAATTTTCAAACAAACATCTTTAAAAGATAATATAGGGTTTAACTAACACTGAAAACGAAACTAGAGGTACTATTTTGCTAAATGTAAACAAAATGTAGGCCCGAAACGAAACTTCGTCAAAAAAGGAAATTTATGAAATTTTATATATTAAAAATATCGCCACCACACCACATGGTAATCAACTTTCCCCGTACAATATTGATATAAAACCCCCCATAAGGTGTTTCTCCCATTTCATCACCTCCTTCAAATATCTCACTAATTTCTCTCTCATCGCCGCGATGGTGCTCTCACATGCCGTGTCAGAGTCGGATGTCTCCGTCCACTCCACGTTCGCTTCACGATATGTCCGAACTTCACTTCCTAGGTAATATACATACTCATAAAACTGGTCTTGAGACCAAGCATAGCAAACATGAGCTTGCGTCCCATTTGTATTTCTAAAATTTTACTTTAAGAACCGGCCTATTTTCAAAATTTTATTTTAAAAACCGGTCTATATTTTTCATTTTATCTTGCGGCCTTTAAAATCTCATGACCAGCTCTGCATATACATATACATAACAATCTAGATCTCATTATTTTATGCAATAATATAATTTGGATAGATTAAAAACGTAAAATTATATATGATTAGGTTCAAGATGCCGGAGAATTCGATACCGAAAGAAGCAGCGTATCAGATAATAAACGACGAGTTGATGCTTGACGGGAATCCAAGGTTGAACTTGGCCTCGTTTGTGACGACGTGGATGGAGCCAGAGTGTGATAAACTCATCATGTCTTCTATTAACAAGAACTATGTCGACATGGACGAGTACCCTGTCACCACCGAACTCCAGGTATAATATATATCTATAAGCCTTGCATGATTATGTAGAAAATGTTCATAGGATATTGAGATTGTGCTTTTGAACAACTTTGTGACTGAGTTAAGGATAAAGTTCAAATGTTATGGGTCGTCCATTGATATTCTAGATCGAGATAATACGGTGTGTTTTGGTTAATGGTTTTGCAATGCTGTTAATACATTTATTAATTAGTATACTTTATAGATTATTGCTTTTTTATGACGATTCTTTCCATATATGTACATATAATATTATTTGTATGTAAATAAATGTATAACAACTATATGTTGACTGCTTCCATGGCTATTTTTTATCTATTTAATAATTTTGGGTAAATTAGGACTTTACAACTGTACATTATTATACTACTACTTTACGTATACAGTTTTTTTTTTGGGAGAGGTTGGATCTCGGAAATACAAGTCATCTTGTAGTTGACTAATTGTTTGCTATAGTTTTGTTTTAAATCTTTTTTTTTTTTTTTTTGTATCATTAGTATCTAACAAGATGATTTGTCATTGTACCGATTGTGTTGACTTGTATAGTCGTCGATCAACAATTGGATTTATTTAGACTATATGGTATAATTATTTTGGGAATTTTGTTAGGCAAAAAGCAGTCACGCACTGTAATAATATATAGTCGAGTTATTTAATTTTCTAATTATTTGATCACACTAATATTATAATTTATCATTGTCGACTAAATGATTGTAGCAGGTACTTTATAAAATTTACATGATCTCATGTTGGACATAATAATAATATTACTATGACTTGTTAATCTCCACGTCTTAATATATTATTATAACTTTATTCTTTTATCCGTAACGTTGTTAATTATTCACTGCTATTATTTTAGTCAAGCATCAATCTCAATGTCAAAAGGTCATTAGTCAAGTTGTTTTTCACTAATTAATCGTCTTTTTTGTTATTAATTATATAAAAAAAAAACAGAACCGATGTGTGAACATGATTGCACATCTATTCAACGCACCTTTAGGAGAATCAGAGACAGCTGTTGGAGTAGGAACAGTTGGATCATCAGAAGCCATAATGTTGGCTGGTTTAGCCTTTAAACGAAATTGGCAAAACAAGCGTAAAGCCGAAGGCAAACCTTTTGATAAACCCAACATTGTCACTGGAGCTAATGTTCAAGTAAATTAACTACAGTTTCCTATAATTTAAATTAGGGCTGGGAATAAAAACCGAGCCAAAATTTCCGAACCGAACCGAACCAAAATATTTTTTGTAAACCGATCGGCATAAAAAAAAATAATTTGGGTAACCGAACCGATAACCGAAAATAACCGAAAAATAAAAAACCAGAAAAATCGAACCAAAATATGTGAAAATAACCGAAAAAACCCGAAAAAACCGAAAAAATAAGCAAAAATTAACCGAATTTCAAAACAAAAACCGAACCGAACCAAAATTTTTTTCAGTTCAATTCGGAACACATACCCAAAAACCGAAATTTCCGACCCGTTCCGAACCGAACCGACCCGATTCCCAGCCCTAATTTAAATAATCAAAACTTGTTTTATGATTGGTTACTTATAAACGAATCAAAATAATGTTAGGTGTGTTGGGAGAAATTCGCTAGGTACTTTGAAGTTGAACTAAAAGAAGTGAAATTGAGTGAAGGATATTATGTGATGGATCCAGAGAAAGCTGTTGAAATGGTCGATGAGAACACTATTTGTGTTGCGGCCATTCTTGGTTCCACTCTTAATGGAGAATTCGAAGATGTTAAACTCTTGAACGATCTCTTAGTCAAAAAGAACAAAGAAACCGGGTCATTAATTTACTTCATATGGATTATTCATACACTATACGATAAAGGATTACTAAACTATGTATGTTTTGTTATATAGATGGGACACACCGATCCATGTGGATGCAGCAAGTGGAGGATTCATAGCACCATTTTTGTATCCGGAATTGGAATGGGACTTTAGATTGGAGTTAGTGAAGAGTATAAATGTGAGTGGTCACAAGTATGGACTTGTGTATGCAGGTATTGGTTGGGTCATTTGGAGAAACAAAGAAGATTTGCCTGAGGAACTTATCTTCCATATCAATTATCTTGGTGCTGATCAACCCACTTTTACTCTCAATTTTTCCAAAGGTAATATACATTTTAATATTGGTTTTAATCTATGCTTTTTTCTTGCTAGTACATAATATGTTATCCTTTGACTTTTACAAGTTATAACATTGAATAGATGTACATTGAGTAGTTGAGGTCAAATTTCTTTACAAGTAAAGGAACGTCACTAAAACGCTGTCGTTTTATATGATTATTTTGACTTTGCAAATTTTATATATAAAAAAAAAAAAGAAAACCAACATTAAAGTGATATCAAATTTGGTTCATTTGTAAAGGAGAAACGTAACTTAGACACTGAAAAATCCATATTTAACAACAACTAAGTCTTTTGTTATTAGTTGTGTTTATTTTGACCTTACCACCATCAATCACGATTCGTTGATATAATTCTCTCAATAAACGCAGGTTCGAGCCAAATCATAGCTCAATACTATCAACTTATTCGGTTGGGCTTCGAGGTGAGTCGGTCCACGATTAAAAAATTTATATATCATACTAATTAATTAGACATCATGTAACAATAATTAAAATGTATAAAACAGGGTTATAGAAATGTGATGGAGAATTGCAGAGAGAATATGATCGTGCTAAGGGAAGGACTTGAGAAGACAGGAAGGTTCAACATCGTATCAAAGGACGAGGGAGTGCCACTTGTCGCTTTCTCCTTGAAAGATAACAGTTGTCACACTGAGTTCGAAGTCTCCGACATGCTTCGTAGGTTAGTTGTCTTTACTAATATTTCAAATAAACTGTTTCTTATCTATATTTATTACGGCTGGAAATTCGGTTTAATCGGTTCAATTCGGGTAGGATTTTTTTTGGTTTTCAGTTTTTTTAGTTTTTGAATTTTGTGCCGAATTGAACCGAATAAAATTTCGGTTCGGTTCGGTTTTCAGCTTTGAAGTTTGGTTTATTTGGTTATTTTTCGGTTAAGTTTTGGTTATTTTTTCGGTTTTTCCAGATTTTTTCGGTTTTTCAGTTTATTTGGTTCGTTTTTTTGTTTATTCGGTTATTTTCGGTTTATTGGTTCGGTTCGGTTATCGAAACTGAAATTGTTTGTGCCCTTCGGTTATTAAAACGTAATTCGGTTCGGTTCAAAAAATTTCGGTTCGGTTCGGAAAATTTGGTTCGATTTTTATTCTCGGTCCTAATATTTATATTTATATATATGATGAATATGCAAATACTTTCTATAAAACAAATGAAATGTAGGTATGGATGGATAGTACCAGCATATACAATGCCTGCAAATGCACAACACATAACTGTTCTTAGAGTGGTTATTAGAGAAGATTTCTCAAGAACACTCGCAGAGAGACTTGTGATTGATTTTGAGAAAGTGATGCATGAGCTCGATACGCTCCCATCACGAGTAATCCACAAAATATCACTAGGAGAAGAGAAGAGTGAAGCTAACCATGAAAATTTGATGGTGACGGTGAAGAAAAGCGACATGGAGAAGCAGAGAGAGGTTATCAAGGGCTGGAAGAAGTTTGTCTCTGACAGGAAGAAGACCAATGGTATCTGTTAATTAATTCGAATTTTTACTGAAAACATTTAAAGGCTTTATTAATAATGCATTTGCATTGATCTGGAGAGATTTTATAAGGTTTTATTTCCGTAATTGTTGAACCGAGTTTCAGTTTATTGTGGTTTTTAATATCGTTTGATATTTTTGCAACATTGTGAACCAAGTTTATGTGTTTTTGTTCCTGGTGTTTACGAAGTTCAGAGTCACATGTTTATTATTGGATGAATTACATTCTAGTCTATTTCCATTTAGGATATACACAAATGTGGACTTTCTGTTTTTAGTGCATTTTGGCCTGCACAAATTATTCTTATAACCTCATAATGAGTTTCACATTAGAAGAGTGTGCGAGTGGATTAGGTTAGAGTTAATTGCCCTTCTTTTTTCTGCGATAATACTCTTTTGTCCTGTCAATCGTATATCACGTCAGAATTCAAAAGTGGAACACTGTAACAATTCGAATACTTACTTTCTTCATCGGCGAGATTAATTGTTGCCTCAAACCAGAACCCACACAAACTTTATTCATTCGCCTCTGTATCTTGAGTTTCAAATCACGAAGCAGTTGCAAATGGTAGGAAAGGGAATCGTCCGGAAAGACGCCGTTGTCGACAAGAATCTGCCTCGTCGGTTGTTTGCTACAGATCAGTACCCAAAATCCAGGTTAAGCATATATTCCAAACTGGATTATCTTGCCATGATTGTTGTCAAGTTGAATGGTACTCCTGAACTCGAAATGATTTTGGATTCCCCATTCGGTAAACTATTTGACATCCCGCTATCTCATTGCCCGATGGCATCCAAACTTCTACACGCGTTGTTGTGCAGGCAAGTAGTAACCAAACAGAAATATGAGTTATGGACGATTTTTGGTGGACAACCACTCCGTTTTTCATTGCTTGAATTTGTAAAACTTACCGGACTGTCGTGTGGGAGTTACCCGGATGATTACGAATCTGATTGTAGGGATAGCACTGTCCCCTCCGTTGGTCAATACTGGTCGCGGTTGATAGGTGACGACCCTAAAACAGCTCTCGACGACATTAGTAGGCTGCTTGAAGCAGAGTCAGAGATACCTGGATGGCGTAAATTGCGGATTGCCCTAATACTTATTGTTGACGGTGTTCTTATTGCGACACATCAGATTGGTCATCCAACCCCAAGGTATATTGAAATGGTAGAGGATGTTGAATCGTTTTTAAAGTTCCCGTGGGGCAGAGAATCGTTTTTCAGAACAGTTCGAGTAATGATGCCTAAGAAAGGAGGAAATAAGAATGGAGACACGATCTCAAATTTCTGTAAGCAACTAAAGCAAAAATTGTTACGGTTACAAAGTTTCCCATTGGTGCTGCAACTATTGGCATACCAGTCAATTAATGGCCTTTCAAACAAGATCCATGCGGAAGAACATTGCATAAATGACACTAAATCTGTGAATCTTCCAAAGGTGTCTCATATTTTTCTTAATGATGTTCTCGAGGTAGAGAATAGCACTGGATTAAGTGTCAACGGTTTTCTTGTTTTAATTAGTGCTGTAAAGTTGAGCAGCATCTAACATTTGTGAATTGGTTATTGTCGTAGTTATCTGTTGTGTTCACAATGGTTGCTGACGAGGAATGGATACGTAATGGATATGGCGAGATTGACGATGAGGTAAGGGACAAGAAGGTTATGTATATGGAAAAACTAATAAAAATGGTCACATTTTTTGGAAATCCGACTGGGGGCGGTGATGATACTCAACCGTTGTGCTCTTTCGATGTTGAAGATATTACACCAACGGTTCATAGTCTGAAAGATTCTGAAGACCAATGTACTACACGGCGGAGTAGTCTGCGTCCACGGGAGAACAAGGAGATACAAAAACCAGTCAAGTGTCGTACGAGTAGAGTGTCAACTGAAGCTGGTGTGAGTGGAGGAGCAAAAGTGGACGCTGTCAAAGAATGGATGGAATGCTATCTAATAGGGATTAAAGACCAATTACTGACAAACATTAATGAAGTTAATTTTAATTTGTGTCGTTTGGAGAAGGATTTTATGTCGTTAAAAAAAAAGACTCGCATATCTTACAGGCGGAGTGGTAGTAAGGCGAGGCCAAAGCGCACTCATGTTAATCAAGAAACACCAAATTCAGCAGAAAAAGTTGGTGTTTTGGCTGTAAGTTCTCCGGACCAGGTAAACGTTGTTGATTGGTCCTCATATGGACATGATGGCGCTATTATTGCCGAACTAGGCAAGGAACCACTGGTATGGGTTAACCTTTGCATGTACACAAACAGTTACAGTTACAGTATATGTTCAAATAAAGTGTGCTTATTGTTTGCCAGGGTCAACAAACTGTACAATCATCAGCCGCTTTAACAGTCCAGGTATTCATCTTTTGCTCGTCCATTATAAAATTGTATAAGCATGGTGTCCAATTAACAACGGCCACGTTGTACACCATATAGGAATGTACATGCAGCCAACGGAATTACCTCCACAAGCTATCCAAACTGATCACATTGCGACGTTCAAAGAGGTTTGTGAAACGTCACAGTCTCGCATATGCAGAAACTTACAGTTTTCATTCCGATATATAAGGCATATTTTGGTGTAGGCTTCTAGATCAAGCCAGCTGGAGATGGACAAAACAGATTCCCAACAGGCTTATACAGATGTTGTGGATGCCGTCCATCTGGAGGATATAAAGAGACCAGACGAACAAGGAAAAACACAGGTACGCCATATTGTACGCCCATATTATTATTGTTAGTACGTCCAGATGTACGTGATATACAAGCAGAGCAACGTGTTACACAAGCAGAACTTAGTTTTCATTCCCGAATATACGGCGTATATTGTGTAGGCTTCTGAAGCTAGCCAGCGAGAAATGGACATCAATGATTCCCACATGGAAGCAACTGCTATGGACGTCGTCCATATAGAGGTTCTTAAGGGACCACTACAACAAGTCATTCATATTGTACGCCCATGTCATCCTCTTTAATATGTCCACACCACTGTTGTTGATCTGTCTACATATGTCGAGTTATTTTACACCCGTAACTTACATAATTTATACATAAAATGACGAATGTACAATATTTCACAGCCAACACACACTGACGTAGACATGGACAATGGGAAGTATAGAGTAGAATCTTCACATAGTAACCCAGTTAATCCCACTGATAACATTGAAACGTACAAGGAGGTGTGAAACGTGATGCATTTTCACAATTAACTTTGAGATACTGTATAATCTACCCCTTGTCAATTTTGTATGCAGTCCGATGAAGTCGATAAGGACACTGTTCAAATGAAGCTTACTAATGAGACGCATGACAAGACAAGCAATGTAGTAACTAATCTTGATTAGCATTATGTACACTTGTACACCATGTCACTAATAGAGGATTCATTCTCGATTTGTTGCGGTCAATACATACACGTACATATACAACATAACCATTAACGCTTTCTCGCAGGCAACAAGGAACACGGATTTACTGATGGTCGATGGGGATGAGACGCAAGAACATTCACTCGCAAAAGTAAGTGCGTTGCATACTGTTTACAAATATAACTGTTGATTCAGCATCCACAACTCGGGATTGTCGTCTATGTTGTAGGATTATGCACATCAAGTCGAGGTTTTGCACACCAGTCAGCTTGAAACCCCTCGAGCTAACCACCACGGATGTGGTATGTCTCGTAGACCCATACACCGTAATCTCTCAGCAGATGTTTCAACTAATACGTCTGTACAATGTATGGCAAACAGATTTGTCTTCCGATTTACCAATGGACCAATCACTTAACCTTCCAGTTAATCTCGACCTCGAGGTACCCACTGACCTCATAGCTACTCACTTAATGTATATCCCTAAACTATGTAATAACATCGTTTAAGTAACATATTGTAGCCAAACACACATAAGGCGGACCCGTTTATAGCGCCCCCCAAAGATGTTTCACTAGAGGTCCAGGTTCTGCCTATAAGCTTTGTTTAACACAATGATGAGTCCACTGTGTAACGATTTCCATGTATTTTAGGAGGGTCGCAAAGCGGAGGAAGTTGATGTAGTATGCAGCCAGCTTACTAAACCGCATGTAACCCCTTCCCAGGGAAATACCCATCACCCTTCCCCACGTGTACCCCTAATCCAGGTTGGTCAGGTTAATTGTACGCCAGTTTACAAACGGCACATAGTACACACGTATATGAGCTTATGTACACAATCCACCGTACAGGAGTCTGAAATGGGTTCTGTCTCAGCACCAATGGATGTTGATAGTTACCCGGACACGTCCATGGTAGAAGAGTACCTCGAGCCAGACACTCCTAGGCTGAAGGAGTTGGTGATGTCACTCAATGAAAGATTTAAGAATATTTTACAACTTGAATCAGCTGAACCAAATGTTAAGTGTCTACTTCCTAATGTCGACATGGTGCTGTTCGCAGACTTTCAGAAGATGTTAATTGAAGACCCTAAGAGGTAACCCATATCCTCCTACCACATCACATTTTGTGGAACACGCCTTAGCGTACATTGATAAATGCGTGTTCTGAAAAATCAATTGTTATAGGTTGCACATTACATGTACCAATATTGAGTTCAAAAACACGTTTCTGCTGCAATTATCAAAACCATGCCAGTGGGTATCCAATGTGGTACGTGATATACCTTAACATATTTCCTGAGTCATTACTGTATTACTAATCTGAATTTAAACTCAACACATGCAAGTCTTATTGGAACATGTTGGAGCTCAACATTATCATATGCTATAAGAGGAGTGTGCAACATTTAGGGACGTTTACTTCATTCCTCATTTGTTGGAAAAGACCCGCAGTTTCAACGCTGCTAAAGAAAAGGATAAGTTTCGGTTTGGTGACAAACTGTACAAACACGTTCACCAACTAGTTTCACAATGGCTGACTGATGTCGACACACTGTATGTACCCATGCTTTGGGGAGACAAACATTGGGTTGGTTTAGTTATCAACCTGAAGCTGGGGGTGATCGAGATTTTTGACCCAACAATGCACTTGTTCAAGGAGGAAAAGATCAAACAATTCATGACCCCGGTTGTAGAAATGTTGCCCTTCATTATCTTCTCGTATTGCGGACAAGGACTCCCCAAACTACTACGGTTTAAACCATTTGTTTACAAAAGGCTGAATGGTATCTACCAAAACAAGTCTGGTGGTGACTACGGCCCTTACTCAATTAAATTGATGGAGCTTCATTTGTACGGCAACGTTAACAACCAGATGAGTGGAATGATTGATGTCGATGTTGATGTTTTTCGTCGCCAATACGATATGGATGTGTACAAGGGGAATGTACTACACTCTTAATGAACTTACAGTCTTAATTTTCCTGCTTTTAGACATCAAATGTCATGTACGTTTCTTACTTATGAATGCTGTTGAATCAAGACTTATCAAATAGGTTTAGGTCTTAGATTATGTGGGTAAAAGCTTAGAAGAATTTCATATATCATTAAAGAGTGATTACATGAGTATTTATAGGGAGAATACAAGCTTAAAACCCTAATTGCATCAATTAACCCTAATGGGCCACGAGCTGGAAGGCCCAGCTCGCTAGGTCGGCCCATCTAAGTCTCATCTTCCTGGGCCCTTTCTCCTCGTCATGTCGGCGTCCAGCTGGACCTTGAGTCGAAATGGGCTTTCAGGGTAGGTGCTAAACCTGGTATCAACAGTTAGTCCCTCCCCCCAGGTCGGCGATGGAACTACAAATCGGCGAATAATCTTTTGAATAAAGTTCATTTCGGCTAAAGTGCATTAAATGCTTCGTAGGCTTTATCGAATCGTCTTCGTAGGCTTTATTGAATCGTCGTTGTAGGCTTTATTGAACCGTTTTCTGTAGGAGAAAGCTAAAGGGTCACGCCTCTCGAGTTCCCCACGCGTAATCATTACGCGCCTCGGTAACCGTCACCTCTCCAAAGTATAAATACCCCCTCACCACTTCATATCTGAACTTCAAGTTTTCAGAATTCCTTTTGCAAGTAGAAATCGCTCTCCCTTCTCTCTTCCTTCTCTCTCTAGAATCATAGCTCGGCGGTTAACGTAACTAGGCCGGTAATTATGTCTTCGTCTCGTACCAACCTTGCTGAATCTTCTGCTTCTCACGACGACCTACGTGTCGACGAGGTAGAGGTGGACCTGGATGAACGAGTTCCCCAAGGCAACTGGGCTGCTCCAGTTGATGACCTGGCGGGTCTTGCACCTACAAAATCCGACTTGAAGTTGCTGCAAAAGCTTGTCGACGACTTCCCCTGTTTAAACGGGATTTCAATGATAATCCCGAAACCGCATCAAAGGCCCTGGGATTGTCCCCAAGGTTATGTGTGTTTATATGAGTCCCTGTTTAGGAAGTGCCATTATTGGGTGCATATGACAAAATTACTTATATCATACTGTGCTAGGCGGAAGATTGCAATCTCTCAGCTGTCTGCCCCCTCAATTAGGCAGATGATTGCTCTGTTAACACATGCTCAGAAATTACAGGTGGAGCTTGGCGTTAGGTACCTAGAGAACATGTCGTCAATCAATCCGATTGTTCAAAAGGGAACAA
>OVBE01002080.1:0-32477 GCA_900406425.1 Iberis pinnata | reverse complement strand
TATATATATAATTTTAATTATATTTTCATTTTGAATATGTTATTTATTTTCAAATATTTTTTATTTTTAATTATAGTTTAAATGATTAAATAAAATTTTAAATTATATTTTAAATAATTATATAAAATATAATTTTTCGTTTTTTATAAGTTATTTATTTTAAAATATATAATTTTTTATTTTTTATTTATAAAGAGTCAAAAATAGTGTTTGGATATAAGGATAATGTGAGTGGCAATACATGTAATTAGTTAACAAAATAAAGGTTTTTTACATAATTGTCTACCCTTTAAATAATTAATGAGTTGTTTATTTTTAAAATAAATAAGTTATTACTATGTTTGGTTATTTAAAATAAATAAATGAGCTATTAGTAGTGTTTAGTTATAGGGATAGTTTAATGGCAAATACATGTAATTAATTATGAAATAAATGTTGTTTTTAAAAAAACATTTCCTTTTAATATATAGGAGATGTTATTTTTTATTTTTTAATTATAATTTAAATGATTACATAAAATTTTAATTAATTATATTTTAAATAATTATATAAAATATAATTTTTACGTTTTCTATAAGTTATTTATTTTAAAATATATAATTTTTTATTTTATAGAGAGTCAAAAATAGTGTTTGTATATGAGGATAGTATGAGTGGCAATACATGTAATTAGTTATCAAAATAAATGTTTACTCTTTAAATAGTTAATGAGTTTTTTATTTTTAAAATAAATGAGATATTACTATGTTTGGTTATTTAAAATAATTTAAAATAAATAATTGAGTTATTAATAGTGTTTGGTTATAGGGATAGTTTAATGGCAAATACATGTAATTAATTATGAAATAAAGATTGTCTTTAAAAAAAGTCTTTTCATTTAATATATATAAGATTTTTCCATTTATATGCACGCAACAACAATGTCACAATATTAATGGATTTGTTATTAACTAAGATATTTTAGCCCACAATAATGGTTAATTTGTTGTTGACTAATATTTGTTCATTTTCTTTTGCCTAATAAAAAAAATAATATGTGAACAACCAACACATCTCAATAATGGTAATGTGCTTTCTTTACACACAAAACGTAGGAAAAATTAAGAAGTGTTACTTTTGATGATTTTCAAGCTTGGAAATTCATCATTTATGGCAGCATCATCATCATCATCAATGAATGTATCATTAGTTATTTAACATTTTAGTAACTAAAATATATGGTTTGGCGAAAGCCTTATTAATGGTAAATATTTTTTAAAAATTTTGTTTCAAAGTGATAGAGAACTGTAAATTAAAAAATGAGTTATGCTAATAGTTTAACAATTTATTTTATTTGGTCATAAGCAATGCAGATAATGAGAACGGCGAAGTACTTTGTTCGTTATACTTTGTGATTTTTTAATTAGTTTGCTTCCGTCAAAGTGTTAGTCATTCGATGACCATTTTCACTAATATAACCAAAAAAATTAGTGAAAATATTGTATAAAATACTTTTGTTTAGTAGTTAATTTTCTTATGTGTATGGAAAATTTAGTTGTCTCATTAGTAGCTATTTACATTAATTTTTATTTGTTTTATATAGAATAAAAAATTATTGTGGGAAATGCTTGAATATGAAGAAGGTGATAATATGTTATTTGAAAAAAATCACCAAGAACAAAGAGTTATGAGGCTTTTATGTTCCGATGTCGAATGTGGAAGAAATTTTATTCATAATATGATACATGGACATCCACAGCAATGCCACAATATGTTACGGATGTGGCCCGAAGTTTTTACTACATTATGTTGTGAATTAGAAAATAAATATGGATTGTAAGACACAAATAATATGTCTGTAAAAGAGAGTGTTACTATGTTTCTACACATGTGTGAACATAATATAACACAACGAAATGCAATGCATACATTTGGTCATTCTGCTGAGACGGTTTCTAGAAATTTTCATGAAGTACTTGATGTAATAGTATTGATGGCTAGTGATATGTGTGCACCAGATTTGACAGTTCTTATGCAGGTCCATCCAAAACTTCAGTCTGATAAGCGTT
This sequence comes from Iberis pinnata, assembly GCA_900406425.1. Lineage (NCBI taxonomy): Eukaryota > Viridiplantae > Streptophyta > Magnoliopsida > Brassicales > Brassicaceae > Iberis > Iberis pinnata. Next base: position 30,429 of record OVBE01002080.1, on the reverse strand, counting down.
ACTGGCCATATTTTAAAGGATTTATCGGTGCAATTGATGGAACACATGTGCCTGTTATGGTTTCTGGGCGAGATCAACGAAGATACTGGAACAGACATGGAAATACTACTATGAACGTTCTTGCAATATGCAACTTAGATATGTTGTTTACATATATTTATGTTGGCATCTCGGGATCAACACATGGTGCAAAAGTTCTTTCGCTTGCTATGGAAGGTGACCCTAATTTTCCTCATCCACCTGATGGTAAGTATTATCTTGGAGATTCAGGATATGCATTACGTCGTGGATTTTTGTGCCCATACAGAGGAGATCGATATCATCTAAATCGGTTTAACAACCAACCACAAGAAAAAAAAAAATATAGAGAAATGTTTAATCGTCGTCATTCATTGCTTAGATATGTTATTGTGAGAACTTTTGGAGTATGGAAAGGGAAGTGGAAAATTATGAAGGATGAAGCGAGATATAATATTTCTACAATGCGAAAAATTTTGGTAGCAACAATGCCCCTCCATAATTTTATTCGTAAATCAAACCTTGAAGATCCTGATTTCCAAGTAGAACCAGAGCATGAAAACGAAAATGATCAAAATGAAGAAGATTTTCAAAACGCGATGGAACCAGATAGTTCAAGACAATATAAGGAAGGTGCTCGTGAAGAAATTGCTAATGCTATGTGGACTATTCAACGCTAAATAATTTTTAATATGTAGTTTGAATTTTATATTTAATAATTTTAGATTTTTGTTTTCTTCGATAAATCAATAAATTTTGAATTTTAAAATTGATAAAATTATTGGTACATTAACTAGAAAATATATACATAGTCTCTATACAGTTATTTATTTTTTAAATTGTCTTTATTAATTAATTATACATAAAATTTAGACATAGAAATTAAAATATATAGTGTGTATAACTTTTTATCACCTAATTATAAATTTAAAACATAATATTTTTGACAATTTTTATTTATATATTAAAAGTTACAGTCACAACTTCCACAATTTTAGTTACCAATCAGACTTTTATTTTTACTTAAAACAAAAAGTCACAAATCTTACAGCCAAAAGTCTATGGGCATGATTGGTTGCAGCTGTGGCTTTTGTTTTTCTGCTGTAGAAATTTGGTTGTAGGTTTTGTTGATGTGACTTTAGATTTTGTTGCTGTGAGATTTTTGGCTGTAGAATTTTGGCTGTAACTTTTTGAAATGAAAGCATGATTGGACAACTTTGTGTTGTAGGTTATTTCTTATGTTTAATCATACAAAATCAACATTGGCGGCCAAAATAAATAACAAAAAATTTCATCATAAAAAATTAGAATTAATTAGAGAGATATAAAAATAAATACATTATATTATTATATTCATACTATATATATTATATATATATGTATATATATATACATATATAGACAAAATGAATAACAAAAAGTTAATCATGAAAAATTAAAATTAATTAGAGATATAAAAATAATCACATTATAGTATTATATTTATACGATATATATATATAGACAAAATAAATAACAAAAATGTTAATCATGAAAAACTAGAATTAATTAGAGAGGTAAAAAATAATCACATTACATTATTCTATTTATACGAGATATATATATATATATATACACAAGAATAAACAGAGAAAGAAAGAGGAGAGAGAAAAAGCAAAAAAAATAAGTGCTTTGAGAAATTGGCTTTTTACAGCCAAAAGTAAACAAAATCCAGTATTTTGACTGTGAGAAAAAAATATGAAAGCTACAACTTGATTGTTTCACTTTATTGCTGTAGAAATATAATTGGCTGTAGAAAGCTTATATTTGGCAAAAAAAAAATCGAAACCCTCTCTGTCCCTTTTCTCGAGTATACAGAAAACCCTTTGTCTTAAGTGTGTCTCCGGCGGCGGCGCCGGTTTCCACCGGTTAAGCCCGCCGCCCTTTGCTCGCCTTAGCTTTTTTCTTCTTTTTGCGGTTTGTCTTTGTAGATCGGCGGTCTTGTAGCTCTTTTTTCCTCTTCGGACATCTCTCTGGTTTAGGAATGGAGGCTCTATCATCAAAGCATGTTGGGCTCGTGGTGTCTTCCCGGGTTGCTGTTGGTCATGGTGGGGTCGGTGCATCTGCTTCGGTTTCATCTCTGGCCACCAAGGTGAGTTTAATTCCGAGATCTTTCACTGTGCTTCGAGGTCGGTGTTCTCTTAAATCTGGTTAAGTTTGGGTTAGGAGGTGGTGTTAGGATGTTGTTGTTTGTCCGCATCTTGGTTTATGATTGCTCACCTGGGGCTAGGTTGGTGGGCTGCCCGTGTTTCCGCTTAGCCTAGATCATCCTTGGTTCGCGAGCCTTTGGGAGTAGTGGATCTTGGGTTCAATTTTGGTGTTGTGGGCTCGGACTGGATTTCTACGATTCATCCGGACTCCTTTGGTTCCCGTTTCTAGCCTTGTGGTCTTGACTTACTTGGAGTTTTCCGCTAAAGCTGTTGGGCCGGTTCTGTCATTTGGTTTTGTTTCTGTCTATTGGCGTTGTTTCAAGGTATTGGGCTCTTCCCTTCAGCCTTGGTATCGTCCTCTTTAGAGTTCGGTGTCTATGCGGTGGTGTCGCTCTTGCTCCATGTCTCTACATCTTCAGATTGGGCTGAGATCCTTTCTTGTTCGGTCTGCCTTTTAAAAGCGCATTGTTGATCTTGTTAGTCGCCATCTTCGGAAGTTCTGTGAGAAGGTTTATCTCACGCGCTTTCTCTTCCGATTGCAGCAACCGTTTGTTCTATATGTGAGGTAGGTTTTATTCGCTATTGGAGAAGACTTTGTTTGTGTGCCGGTGTTCTGGCGCTAGTTTGGTAGACCTGTGTTTCGCCTTAGCTGCAACAATAGCTTTTTGTTTCTTTGGTCTTCAGTTCTTTGTTGGATTTCTCCTTGTGTGGTTTGATTAATTAGTTTTATTTTCTTTTTAACCATCCAATGTGTTTGCCTCTTTTGGTCTTTGACTCCGGGAAAATCTGTTTTTTCGCCGATTTTAGTGTGTAGGTTGTCGTTCAACCTTGTTATTATATCAGATGGAAAAAAAAGAAAGCTTATATTTTGCTGTAGAAAGCTTCTACAACAATAACCAATTATACCCTATAGTAAAAACCCACCGCCACAGCCTTTACCGATCAGTGCAGAGTTTATTTTCATATTTTGTTCCGCTTCTACTAACATGTGATTAAATCCGATAAGATCGATTACGGTTAGCTGCATACGGGAATTTTGAAATTATAAAGAAAATAATTCTTCATTAATAGTGTCACGTTACGTGTCTATTTTCTGTTTGCGAAGTTTTGGCATTTAATTATAAAAGTAAAATTTGACTATGACTCAATCAAATTGGTAAATCAATCTCTCTCTTATTCTCCATCACTCTCCTCTCTCTCTCTATTGAAATTTCCAGGTATCTTTCTTCTTTCTCTTTGATGGCACTTGCTCTTCTTTTATCTACAAGGTTTGGCTACCTTCCAATCAAAACTAAAATGGATCCAACCTCATCGTTGGCCTTAACCTAAAATGTACTATGTTTGGTGTGTCAATTATATCTCTTGAATTTTAAAGAAAGATGTTTTAAGGTTTGGAATCATTAATTTTCAGTTTATTCCTTAAAATCATCTAAAGATAATTGTCAACAAAATTTATTTGCAAAGATTTTAAATATTTATATGATAAATTTGAAAATAAATCCTGGCAACGTAGCTAAATTTGAATTCATATATTTGTTAATATAATCTCAGCGCAAATCATTTCAAATCAATTATAATACAAAAATTTTAAACAATTTTTTAAAAATAACACTAGGGTTTAAAATACAAATTAAAATCAACTATATTAAATAACAATAGATTATAAACAAATGATGTTGATTTAAAATCTACCATCTTATAATTTGATTAATAAATTTAACATTTAATTAAAAAAATCAATCATTCAATAACATTCACTTTGTTTTTGTTTTATAAGTATAGATTTTAAGGTTTCAGATGCAGATGCATGCAAATTATAATAAACTTTGATTAAAAATAACAAAATTTGTTTATTATTATAGGTTTAATAAAGATTATTAGAAACGTAGAATTCACCACTGTGCCCCACATATATAGTAATCTCACATTTATCCATTTTAAAATTAATTCACAAAAAAAATCTTTTTAGTTACTGTTTTAGTTCAATGCATTTTGGATTTTTTTTTTTTTTTTGTCATCTTGATTATATAATAAAAAGAGAAGTTACAATGAGCCGACCCAACAAAAATAAAGGCCCACAAAACCCACAGACCGTTAAAACGGTTGCTCATAAAAACAAAAACAGAGCAGAACGAGGATCAAAACAGAGACAAGGTATGGAAAACAACTCAAGACTCAAGCAGAGGCATGGAGCTTTTCAGCGAGAAAAACATGATCAAGCCATCTAGGGTGACCTATAGCTAAATAAGATCTCCAAAGACCAAACTTAATCACACTTTCTGCAATGAAACGGGCACATCTGTTTGCTTGAGGGGCCTCTGTACAAAGTCTCCAATCTGTGATTCCAATCAGCTCATTTAGGATTTCTTGAGCCTGAAAAGTGAAAAGTGGCCAAGCAGAAGGGTTGAGGATAGCTCCCAGAAATCTGATGCTTCACAAGCAATGAATATACGGTTCATCTTAAGGTGATTTAGGCTTTGGATAGCCCAAATTATGGTTTCCAGTTTCAAATGATCCAGAGATAGCATTCCAACAAATGCCCTGCGGCTATGAAGTGTTGCTAGACCTTGAAAATCTCTAATAACAAAGGCTCCTCCTCCTTTCCTTGATGATGCATCCCAACCCCAAGCTATGTTGATTTTTAACCACGGATCCGGGGGGTTTTCCATTTCCTATTACTAGGGTGTGCTATTTTGATTGTTTCATCCTCCAACTGGTTTTCTCTTCTATGGGCATGAGTCCATAACTCCTTTTCTTCTTTTGCTTTTTGATTTATCTCCTGGGCAGAGAAGACATTGCCTTCAAACATGACTGCATTTCTGTTCTTCCATATATACCATAGTATCCATGGGAAGCAACTGATGGTTTGGCTCTCTGTTTGAGGGTTTATTGACAGTTTGAGCAAGTAGTCGAAATTGGAGTGAATTGAGGCAGGATCATACCCATTAGGTGGGTGATGGATGCCTGATACAGCCCATACTAGCCTAGCAAATGGACAGGAAAAGAGCAGATGGTTGATAGTTTCATCCTGCATTCCACACGTTTGGCATTCCTGAGGAGTTTTAATCCCTCTGCTGGCAATGAGTGCAGCCACTGGTAGTGCATTTGAAAGGGCTTTCCACATGAAACTCCTTATCTTAGGTGTTGTTTTCTGTTTCCAGACCTGAGCTTGTAAGTTGTTAAAGGAAGGTAAAGAAATCTCATGCTGCCTAACTTCCCCAAGGTTGATTTGTGAGGCCAACCAGTAGCCTGATTTTACACTGTAGGCTCCTGATGTGTTAAACTTCCATGCCCAAGAATCCTTTCTGGTAACTGTTGGCTGTGAGGCTTTGATGATGTTAACATCTTTTAAGAAGGACAGATTCATAAGTTTCGTTTCATCTCATTTCCTTGTTGTGGCATCAATCAGGTATGTACTCTTAGGTCCAGGTTGATTGAGAAATCCTTGAGTAGTGGCATTCTGATGTTTGTATCATTGATCCACTTTGATTCCCACACCCAAGTATCAGCCCCATCTCCTATTACCTTGATCAGACCTTTTACCAGTAATTGAGAACCAAATTTGATACTTCTCCAGGCATATGATGGTTTTGATCCTGATGGGGAGTTGACAAAGTCTGAATGTGGGAAGTAGAGGCTCTTGAGGAATCTGGATAGAAGAGCTTCAGGGAATTGTATGATCCTCCAGGCCTGTTTGGCTAACAGTGCTTGATTGAAACTTCTGATATCTTTAAAACCTATTCCCTTTCCTCCTTTGGAAGACATAATTTGTGCCAGGAGATCCAATGTAATTTCTTCTTCTGCTCTGTTGAGTTCCACCAAAATCCTGCTAAGGCTGAGGTTAGTGATTTACAGGTTGAGATAGGGAGCATGAAGCAGCTCATGGCATACACAGGGAGAGCCATAGCTATAGCTTTCAGAAGAGTCTCTTTTCCCCCCTGTGAAATTGATCTAGCAAACCATCATGAGACTCTGCCTTGTAATCTTTCTCTCAAGAAATTAAACAGCTTTATCTTTGAGCCTGAGAAGCATTCAGGCAGTCCTAGATATGTACCAGTGCCCCCTTCATTGGTGATGTTTGAGGCTGCTTGTATGTCCTCTTTGGTCTCTTTCTGAACCTTATCCCCAAAGGTGAATGCAGATTTGTGTAGACTTATAGCTTGTCCCGAGTTTCTGCAATAATCATCTAATACTTCTTTTAACAAGGACCATTTTTGGAGGGATGCTTGACATATAAAGAGGCTGTCATCAGCAAACAGTAAGTGGGTGATGGATGGACCCTCTATAGAAGCCTGAATCCCAACTATTCTCCCTTCTGATTCAGCCTTTTGAATATGATGTATGAGGGCTTCAGTGCACAGGACAAAAAGAAAAGGGGATAGGGGATCCCCCTGCCTCAATCCTCTTTGTGGTGATATCATTCCATGTGGTGAGTTGTTGATCAATACTGAGTATGATACTGATGTTATGCACCCTCTTATCCACTACACCCATGTTGAGTGGAATCCCATCTGTTCTAGCAGTTTGATGATGAAGGACCATTCCATTATGTCATAAGCTTTAGCCATATCAGATTTAAGTGCCATGTGAGTAGATGAGAATGTTGGATGAGTTTTGAGGCAGTGTAAGACTTCATGTGCTATGATGATATTGTCTGATATGAGCCTGTCTGCAACAAAGGCAGATTGTGATGGAGAGATGATTTGGGGCAATAGTGGTTGTAACCTTCTAACCAAGATTTTTGAAATAATCTTGTAGAGCACAGAACATAGGCTGATTGGCCTTAGGTCAGACAAGGTGAGGGGTATTGGAGTTTTTGGGATTAAGCATATAAGTGTGTAGTTCCATTCTGGTGTCATTACTCCACTTTGAAAGAAGCCTTGGATTTCTCTTATGATCTGGGGACCTATGAAAGACCAAAATTTTTGAAAGAAATATGCTGTGAATCCATCTGCTCCAGGGGCACTGGATGGGTTGATGGAAAACACTGCATATTTAACCTCTTCTGCAGTCACTGTTCTGATGAGATTCTCATTCATGCTTGGGGTGATCTTAATTGGTATGGCAGAGAAAAATTCATCCTCCAGATTGATGTTTGAAGATTAGAACAAATATGTAAAGTACTCAACTGCCACATTGCCTATAGATGCTTCTCCTCTTTGAGTATTACCTTGATTATCCTTGATAGAGATGAGCCTATTCCTGTTTCTAGTGGTCTGCACTGCTTGGTGGAAGAATTTAGTATTGTTGTCACCACTTTTCAGCCATTTCATCCTGCTTTTCTGCTGCCAATAACATTCCTCTTCTTTATATGTTATCCTCAATTCTTTTTTGAGCATTAGAACTCTTTGTGCACAAGTGTTGGACTGTGATTGTTCCTTCTCCAGTTGTATTTGCAGTTCTTTCATTTTGGAATTGGAGTTAAGGTTCAGAACTTTTTTGAGGGAACTCAAAACTTTCCTGCATTGTCTCAAGTTGGTTGAGATATTCTGCTCTCTTCTTTGGTTTTCTGACCCCCAAATCTTCCTTATTGCTTCCTTGACCTCTGGCTTAAGGAGGAGTCTTTTATCAGCTTTGAAATTTCCTTTGTATGACTCCTGAGACATCATAAACTTTACTAGAATTGGCCTATGGTCTGAACCTCTATAGTCTAAGAATGCCTGGTTGCTTGCTGGAAAGAGTTGGGACCACTCATGATTCCCAAAACACCTGTCCAGCTTGGAAAATATCCATTTCTTGTATCTCACTCCTTTCCAGGTAAATGAATTACCTGAACTTAGAAGTTCCTTTAGCCCACATGTCTGTAACATTGTGTTAAAGCTCTCAAAAGACTTCAGAGATCTTGAGGGGCCTCCAACCTTCTCTGTGTTATCTCTGATCTCATTGAAGTCTCCTATGGCACACCAGGGGCTTTTTCTGTTTAAGCCAATTCTTGTAATTCTTTCCCACACTTCATCTTTGTATTTTGGGTTAGGAGAACCATACACACAAGAAATATATATTACTTTATCAAACATACAGACTTTTAGATCAATGATGTTCTTACTATAATACAAGACTTGAACATCTACCCCATCTTTCCAAAAAACCGCTAAACCCCCCCCCCTTCTCCCAATGGGATCCACTGTAAAAACTCTCTTATACCCTAGCCATACTTGGAGATCCACCAGAACATCTCTCTTGTTCATGGTTTCCATCAAAAAGAGGATTTCAGGGAAATATAACATCCTGAATTCCTTTAGCCTAGGAACTGTCAAGTCACAAAAACCTCCTATCCCTTGACAGTTCCATGCTAATATACTCATAACTTCTGGGACAACTCCTTCATAGGAGTTGTCCCACTTTGCATTACTCTTCATGGTCCTTGATTAGCTTCTGTCTTATGGCTCTTACTAACCCCTTCTGTCTCATCTAATAACTTCCTTTTGGAAGAGCTTGCAACTTCTTTGTCCTCTTTGCTGTCTTCCTGGTTGGTGATGGCATGTTCTGAGGCAGTCTTTCTTTGAATCCGTACAAATTTTGTCTGCTTCCTTGGTATAAGCATTGGTTCAACCATAGAGAGTGGATGGTTTGAAATTATATCCTCATTCTTGTCCCTATTCCTTCGAATGCTATCCTCAGTTTCCATATGTTCCTCTGGATTTTGCTTCCCTGTATTTGTTATGATTATTGGTTTCTTAGTAGCTGCCTTAAACGCATCACCCATTAGCTTATCTTGTACACTAACTGCCACTTCTTCTTCCAGTTGTTCAGGTACTAATGAGAAATCAAAGATGTGTCCTAGTCCTTTGTCTACATCAGATGAAATGATAGGGAGTTTCTCTAGCCTGAGCAAGCTTTTCTTGGAGTTGAGATCTTGTTCTGCTTCTTTCACTGATGCCTGTACCTTGGCCTCTCTTAGTTTTCTTTCTGGCCCTTCAGATGCTATTAGATATTGTCTCATATGGTCCAAGACTCTTGGATCAATTCGGTTCCTACCTGTGTTAGGATCCTCTTCTACCTGGTCTTCATGTAAGACTCCATAAAGAGGGTCCATGGGTGATAAAAATTCAGTAATTTTGGTTTGGTCAACCTTAACTCTGGTGTTGGAGGATGATGCTGTTTCAGGTTGAGCTTTTTGATCATATGGGCACATTTTTTTGGAGTGGGTTAGTCTTTGACAAGAGTAACATCTTCTTTGGACTCTTTCAAAATAAAAAAACACTGTAAACACTTCTCCTGTGGGAGTTAGAACCTTCTTTGATCTTCTCAAAGCTTTTTTAGTGTTGAATTTGATGAGCACTCTAACAAAATCTCTGGTCATAGGTTGGAGGGGGTTGAATGCTACTTCTTTGACTTCTCCTAATATATCCCCAATATGCATTATTGTAGCTTCTGTAAGATGGTTCACAGGTTTGTTTCTTATTCTAACCCATACCAGAATATGTTGAAGGTAGTCCTGAGGAGGGTGTTCTATCCATTTGTCCATAACAATGGACCAATCGTTGTATGTCCAAGCTCCTTGTGCGAGCACTCTTTCCATGTCTAAATGATGATCAAAGATGAATTGGAATTTCTCTTGGGAGAGTGCTATTCCCCTGATCTGACCTTCTAACCCCCATTTCCGAGGAATATCCATAATGAGACTAGACATTTTCTGAGCCACTGGGTTAAGAGCTTTCCCTATGATACTCATCGAGTTTCTTTCTGCTGAGCTATATTTCGGTTTATCGGGAAGTTGGAGGGGGATATCTTCCTCTGTTTCCAGGTTCAGAGCTCCAAGAGCTTCTTGCAGAGGTTCTTCCATTTGATTATTTCAGCTTGTTATACTTTCTGGGAGTGGATAATCTTGATTCCGATCGAAGGTGGTAGGTTGGTTTCACCGGAGATTGGCAATTGAGAAGAAGATATTTGGCTATAACAGTAACTTGGAGTTTTCAGATGAGTTGGTAGCCACACAAACAGAATCTTTCTTGTTTGAGACCCTCTAAATCAGCTGGAGGTTCCTAAACCCAAAAGAGGGAATTCTTTTATCCTTCAGTTTTGGCATTTTGGATTTTTCTAAATTCAACGTTTCTTTTTGTAAAAAAGATTTCCCGTGTATTAAATTCACAGCAGAGACTAGAGATTTCCCGTGTATTTAATTCACAGCAGAGACTAGAGATTATCTGATAAGTAAAATAAAGTTTTGGCATTTTGGATTTTTCTAAATTCAACGTTTCTTTTTGTAAAAAAGATTTCCCGTGTATTTAATTCACAACAGAGACTAGAGATTTCCCGTGTATTTAATTCACAGCAGAGACTAGAGATTATCTGATAAGTAAAATAAAGTTTTGGCATTTTGGATTTTTCTAAATTCAACGTTTCTTTTTGTAAAAAAGATTTCCCGTGTATTTAATTCACAGCAGAGACTAGAGATTATATGATAAGTAAAATAAAGTTAAATAGATGTTTCCTGATCATATTTGGAATTACTTTTTGTCACGATCTAAAAGCTTTTGCCATCGTAATAATATAATAATATATGTAAGAGATTATCAAAATACTAAAAAAAACTAGGGTAAATGACACATATGTTCAAAAATAATTGGGTTATTAGAAAAATAACAATTTGTATAGTATTAGTTTTTCATATTTTATATATACAACATACTTGTCTTGTCTTTATTCTTCTCTTTTTAAAAAAGAAAAATTAAAAAATTCCACCACTATTATTCTTTTTACAAACTAGTTCAAATAATCAAATAATACAATCTTATTAAAAAAACACATAATTTTTCTACATCTAGCAAAATTAGAATTATTTAAAATAAATTTAAATATTATAAGTTTATGAATAGTGAATTTTTACTGAAATATAACCTAGAAATAGTTGTACTAGTTATGTTAAATAGTCGGACTATTTATGTATAAAATATTAGTTAAAATCCCCAACTCCATTATATAAACATCAAAACTCTAATATATGAACCCTAAACTCTAAAATATAGATCCTAAACTCAAAAATATAAACCATAAACTCTAAAATATAAATTTTAAACTAAAAAGTATAAACCATAAACTCCAAAATATAAATCCCAAACTATAAAATATAAATTCTAAACCATAAAATATAAACCATAAACTACAAAATATTAACCCTAAAATTCAAAATATAAACTCTAAACTACAAAATATTAATTCTAAAATCCAAAGTATAAACTCTAAATCATAAAATATAAACATGAAATCCTCAAAATATAAACTTTAAACCCTAAACCTAGACCCCCAAAAAATTAAGACTATACAAAAAATGTGATCACCCAAAACAAATAGTAAAAACAGAAAATCCACATAGTTATTAGAAGGCATAATGACATTTTAAAATAATTGTATAGCAAACCTACACATAGGTGTGTTAGTTTCTTAATTTTAACTTGTAATTCAATTATAAAAAAACTATGCGAAAAAACTATTTGAAGATATTCTAAGTTTGGCGAAACCACCGGTAAACAGAAAACACTATTCGATGAAGCTTTTTCGGCCAGATTAGCACGCAGGGCTGTAGTAAGGGAAGCAACGTGACAAGAAAAACAAAACTTTAAAGTAGGCCAAATATAGGGACCAAAGGCTTCGTCTTATTCGTAGAGGCGTGAAGATCATTGTTGCTGAAAAACTCGACTTTCCATTGATGAAGAAAGCTTTATCATTTCCTATTCGAGGGAAACCTATTTTGTTTCTCCAATGCTGGTTGTGATGGAAGTAACTGATTTTTTTCTTCCTCTCCATAACGTCATCTCGGGTGGGCAGAACGATAGTCCTGAATCGTCTTTGTTTCGGAGCTGTCGTAGGACCATTGAAGGTTTTGATCCAGTGACGTTCGCAACCTCGTTGGCGGTGGCAAAGTGAAGATTTCTATTATTTTATTAGAGTTTGGATTTAAGTAAGCTCTAATAAACCTAATCATAATTTGAAGTTTTATATAAGATTTTTGGTTGATTTTTCTTTGGACTAATTTTCTTAAGAGGTATATCTGTAATGTTTTTAATATGCAATTCCAATAGAAAAATTTAAAGAAAAGAACCCAAAGTCACAAATTAACTTTGAAAAAAAAAAATAAACACAAACTTATAACACCTAAAACACCTAAGACCATCTCCAATGGTTAAGCACCAATGGAAAGTGTTTAACCATTTTTTGAATAAATTTAATGGATAAGAAACTTTGGGTTAGATTAAAAAATCTTTGGCTTCCAATAATAAGATATTCTTGATGCTTAAAAAAACTTGTTTTTTTTTTACATTTTATTTCACAAATTATATTTCAATTCATAAATTATATTTTAAATTATATTTTACATTTAGATTAAACTAATTTAGATTTTTAAAATTTAAATTTTTTTAAAAACATTATATGTTACATATCACAAATAATAATTAAAGATGAAATATACATGAAATGCATTTCATACAACCCGAACCGAATTGAATATCCGAAAGATCGGTTTTTTTTCTTTTAGGTTCAGTTTTGTCTTTGAAGTTCGGTTTATTCGGTTAATTTTCAGTTAATTTTTGGTTATTTTTGGTTTTTTGGTTAGTACTGGTTTTTTCAACAAAAAAATAAAAATAAAATAAACTGATCAGTTATCGAACCGAACCGCATCGAGAACCGAAATTGAAAATTATTTTTGTGTCGATCAATTTTATCTACATAGCTCGGTTCGGTTTGTGAAATCTTAGGTTCAGTTTGGAAAACTCGATTCGGTTTTTTTACAACCCTATAAAAAACCATGAATCTACAAAAAAACACACACCCTTCGACCACTGAAAAAAATAACTAAGCCAACCTCATGCCAACATGTGGCATGAAATAACCGTTGCTTAGAGCATCTCCATTAGCGGGGTGTTTAATGAGGTGCTTAACAATGTATTTACCAATTTTTGTATTTAAATTTTATGCTAAAGATCTATGTCCAAAGAAAAAAAATGTGTCCAGTAGGAGTCCTTCAATAAGCAATCACATATTATTCTACAAACAAATCAATATTCTACAAAAAAATATATTTAAATAAAAAACCAATCAACAATCAACACATAAGGGTGCTTAGAAAATTTGTAAAATGCTTCTTTAAGAACCAACTTTTAGTATATTAGCTATTTTTTATTGGCCCTGTTCGTTTCTGTATCTGGATACAGTATCTGTATTTATATCCAGATTCAATATCTAGATACTAAAGTTGGATGTTGTTCGTTTTCATATCTCTATTTGGTATCTAAATATTGTATCTAGATATATTTTTGTTCGTTTTGGTATTTGTAATAGTATCTAGATACAGTTTGATAAAAATGACCAAAATGACATTTTATATACTACAAACCTAACTAATTAACCTAACTAATTTTATATTTGTTAAATTTTTATGGGAATTTTTTTGCTGGAAAATTTTAAGGGAATTGTTTTACCAAAAATTTTTTGGAGGGAAATTTTAACATAAATTTTTTGGCGGGAAATTTTTTGGCGGGAATTTGTTGTTGGAATTTTCTTGGCGGAAAATATTCGGTGAAAAAGTTTTACGAGAAATTTTTACGAGAATTTTTCTGAAAAAAATTTTGTGAAAATTTTTGGTTAGAAAATCAGTCTTTTATATCATTTTAGCTTTTCAAACTTTAAGAGTATTATGGTTTTTCGGTTTTTGAGATACAAATACTGTATCCAGATACTACTTTTTTTAGTATCTCTAGTATCCAGATTTTGGGATACAAATTAATTAGTATCTAGATATTGAATTTAGATACACATTTTTTTAAGGAAAAACGTACAATATCTCAGTATCTGAAGACAAATACAATATCTAGATACTGAAACGAACATGACTTTATTTTAAAAGCTAATACACTTTTAAATACATAAGCACCCATTAAGTACTTCTATAACACTTCTAATGGACATGCTCTTAAAAAGTTTTAGCAAAAATCGATGCTTGTCATATTATTTACTTTAGTATTGTTTTTTTTTCTTTTAATTGTTAAAGATCCTTTTATTATTGGCTAAGAATCACCGTCTTGGATGCTCTAAGACCATCTCAATGGAGAACCTCACCAAAACTTCTTAACTAATTTTTAATTTATTTTTACATTTAATTTTTTGATTAAAAAACTTAAAAATCTTAAAATAAAATTATGGTTCCATTGGTGAAGAACCAAAAGTTTCTTAAACAAATCAAACTTCATATCCTAAGATCACATTTAAAGTATCATTAAGATAGATTAACTTTGGAACAAAAGTTCAGAACAAAAATTACTGATTTGTGAAGAACATTCTGACGTAGAAGCTTCCCAAACAGAGTAATAATGTCCATCGATTGCGTCATGAAGCTTCAAAAAAGGTTGCGTCACGAAGGGAGTAGGAGCATACACGGTGAAGCTTAAGGACTTGATTGGAGATGGTGAGGAAAGAAGACAAAGCTTCGATTGAGGAGAGGAGAAAAGAGAGATAACAACTTTTTTTTTTTTCAACCAATTAGACAACAACACGTATGAGTTTTTAAAATTTTATAGAAGTTTCTAAAAAGTCTTGTTTAAGGATCGAATCTTTGACATTTTATTTCTTTTTCATTTATTTTTTACAGATTTTTATTAAAAATGTATATTTAGAACCTCTTAAGAACTTCCGGAGTTGCTCTAAGTACATAAGAAACGAACGAAGTAACAACTACTAGCCGGAAAAAACTGATAATAATTGAGAAAAACTTGTTGGAATTAAAAAATAATTAAATATTAAAAAATCGTAATAAAAAAAAAAACGAGAACAAAACCAAACCTCTCTCTTTCTCTCTTGTCTATAAATACAAACGTCCCGTCTCCTGATTAACGTATCAACTCACAAAGCTCTCCCTAGCCGCCACCTACCATCCGCCGCCTCGCTCCGCCGCGCGACCATTCTCTTTTGGTCGGCACTTTTTTATATATATAATTATTTTGGTCTCTGTTTCGGAAGAATCTGTGTTGTTATTTTTTAATTATATCCTATAAAATCGTGATTTCCAGTTTTTCCGTTTTACAGAGAACAAATCTGTATAAACCACCATCTTTGATCCACACAAGATCTCACTATTGGGGAAAAAAATGTCGTCTGCTTCCTCTGCCTCTGTTCTCGAGCTCCGTACGAAACAGTTGTTTCCAATCCGATCTGTAAAGACTTCAAACGTCGTCGCTTCGCAATTGGCCATCGCGCCTGGACTCAGTCGCAGAAGAGCATGTACAGTGAAGAAACTTGCCTTCTCTTCCGATAAGTCTTTCTTGGGGACTCGGATGCGGAGATCCGGATCCGAAACACTCCAGTTATGGAGATCGGACGGTCCAGGGAAGTCTCCGAAGCTTCGAACGGTTGTAAGGTCATCGTTTTCCAGTGTTCCGGAGGAGCCTCTAGGTCTCTACGATCCTTCCATGGATAAAGACTCTTGTGGAGTCGGTTTTGTGGCCGAGTTGTCCGGCGAGACCAGCCGCAAAACGGTAAATAATAATTTTCATATATTATAATATTAATATACATATATGATGTGATGGGATGAATGACAAGTAGTAATGATTTTTTAGGTGACTGATTCGTTGGAGATGTTGATACGAATGAGTCATAGAGGCGCTTGTGGTTGTGAAAGCAACACCGGTGACGGCGCTGGGATTCTCGTCGGTCTTCCTCACGATTTCTATGCGGAGGTAATGAATCCTTAAATATCTAGATTGTATTCTGAGATTAAGTTGGTATCTAAGATGTGAGAGTTGATGTTTTTCAGGCTGCAACAGAGCTTGGCTTTGAGCTTCCTGAGGCTGGAAAATATGCAATTGGTATGTTCTTCATGCCAACCTCTGAATCCAGGAAAGCTGAGTGCAAACATGTTTTTACCGAGGTTAGTTTTTCCCTTTTTTTTTTTGACTAATTTATTAAGAGCTTGATTTACAAATTTTGTTTTTGTTTTTGTCTTGTACAGATTGCTAAATCACTTGGGCATTCAATTATTGGATGGAGATCAGTTCCAACCGATAATAGTGGTTTGGGTAAGTCTGCTTTGCAGACAGAGCCTCTTATTGAACAAGTTTTTATTTCTCCTAGCGAAAAATCTAAAGTCGACCTTGAGCAACAGGTAGGTATTGTTTGCAATCATTTATTACTAACATATGATATGTTAGCTTGTTTATGACATTTCATATTTGGACAGATGTATATGCTTAGAAGGATTTCAATGCGTTCTATTCGGACTTCATTGAACCTTGAACATGGTGCGATGAAGGACTTTTACATTTGTTCTTTATCTTCTAGGTATGCAATTGCTACATTTAAGGAATTAAATGTTTGTTTCAGGCAATTTGATGACATTTTTCTTTCCAGGACTGTTGTCTACAAGGGACAATTGAAGCCTGATCAGCTAAAAGATTACTATTACGCGGATCTTGGGAGTGAAAGGTTTACAAGCTACATGGCCCTGGTAAATATATTTTCTATTCTTAATCTCTTTTTTTCTGCTGACTCCATGCTCCACAAACAGCATGGGAACCAACGGGGGTAACCAAGGAGATGCAAGGTTGAGGAATGACTTCTGAGGCGGAATGATCTCTTAAGTTCCTCCAAACCCTTGATAAGTATTTTAATTTGGATGCTGGTGAGTTGGTATATCAAAAACTCGTCAAGTGAGTCTGTTGCCTTGATATGTATCATCAGTTATCGTAGATTAAGAATAAAATTGTGTTGGTAAAGGTAGTTAGCAATTCTTGCCCCCTCCCCCCCCCTACTGTAGGCTTTCGGAGTTTTGTGTAAGACGACGTGGTAAAAACTTTTCAGTTGTATACATACTCGTTCTCATGTTTGATAACTAACGATTGACTGTGCTCGGTTTACATGTTTGATTGTTTAGGTTCACTCTCGGTTCTCTACTAATACATTTCCTAGCTGGGATCGTGCTCAGCCGATGCGTATTTTGGGCCATAATGGGGAGATTAATACGCTCAGGGGAAATGTGAACTGGTATGTGGTAAACGTTAGCATATACTATAGCTTTCATCTTACTTGTTTGGTGCCTTAGGTTGAAAAGTAATAGGTTGTGACCAGGGTTTTTGGTATATATTGCAAGTGATTTGTGTGATAAAATTGCTTCCTGGTATGCAAATGCCTGATAAGTGATCCTGCCTCATGTACGTGATGATTTTGATGAGTTTATGTCCACACAGGATGAGGGCACGTGAGGGTCTGCTCAAGTGCAAAGAACTTGGATTATCAAAAGACAATTTGACGAAGCTTCTACCTATTGTGGATGTTAGCTCTTCTGACTCGGGTAAATTATAATCTCGTTGTACGAAAGTGTACAACTAAATGCAGATTAAAGCTTTTCTTAATTATTATGCTCACGTTACATGTATCTGTAATGTCTTGTTAATTTAGGTGCTTTTGATGGTGTTCTTGAGCTTCTTGTCCGAGCTGGTAGAAGTCTTCCTGAAGCTGTTATGATGATGATCCCTGAAGCATGGCAGAATGACAAAAACATAGATCCAAGCAGGAAATCATTTTATGAATACTTATCTGCCCTAATGGAGCCATGGGATGGCCCTGCTCTCATATCATGTAACTTACTACTCTTAAGTTGTTAAACTCCCAACCACTTTTATTGTATGTTGCTTTTAAATCTGATGATTGGATGTTTTTGCAGTTACCGACGGTCGCTACTTGGGTGCCACATTGGATCGTAATGGACTTCGTCCTGGTAGATTCTACATAACTCACAGTGGAAGGGTTATCATGGCTAGTGAAGTTGGGGTAGTGGATGTACCGCCGGAAGATGTGATGAGAAAAGGAAGACTTAACCCAGGCATGATGCTGCTTGTCGATTTTGAGAAGCATATTGTTGTTGATGATGATGCCCTGAAGCAACAATATTCGCAGGCAAGACCCTACGGTCAGTGGCTTAAAAGGCAAAAGATTGAACTTAAAGACATCATTGAGTCAGTTCCAGAGACTGAACGGACTGCTCCACCAATTTCTGGGATCTTACCAGTAAGCTGTCACTAACCAAAGTAGAACCTGTAATTAACTTTATGACGGTTAGTTAATCTTTTTTCTTTAAAACCTAGGTTTCTAATGATGATGACTCAATGATGAACATGGGCATTGATGGTTTATTGCCTCCCTTAAAAGCCTTTGGGTATGTTTATTTTTTTGTTTATTTTTTTTAACTTCTTTAATTGTATTGATTGGTTTTGTTTCGTACTTTATCTCATGGTTTCTTATGTTCTATTATGCAGGTATACAGTTGAGGCCCTGGAAATGTTGTTGCTTCCGATGGCTAAAGATGGCACTGAAGCACTTGGTTCTATGGGAAACGATACCCCTCTTGCTGTAATGTCAAACAGAGAGAAATTATGTTATGAGTACTTCAAGCAAATGTTTGCTCAAGTAACAAATCCTCCAATTGATCCTATTCGTGAGAAAATTGTTACTTCGATGGAGTGCATGATTGGTCCAGAAGGTGATCTCACCGAAACAACTGAAGAGCAATGTCACCGTCTCTCCCTGAAAGGTCCTCTTTTGACTGTAGAAGAGATGGAATCCATCAAGAAAATGAACTACAGAGACTGGAGGACTAAAGTTCTTGATATAACGTATCCAAAAGAACAAGGTACTAAAGGGTTGGAGATGACCTTGAATCGAATTTGTGGTGAAGCAAATAACGCGATAAAGGAGGGCTACACACTACTAGTTTTGTCTGATCGAGGTAATTTGACTTCCTTATTAACACTGTCACTGATTCTAAGATCTGTAAGAGTATGTCCATCTTTGCTCATTCTTTAATGTCTTGACTGCTCAGCTTTTTCTGCAACACGTGTTGCTGTGAGCTCACTCTTGGCTGTTGGTGCTGTTCATCACCACCTGGTTAAGTCGCTTTCACGCACTCAAGTTGGTTTGGTAGTGGAATCTGCTGAACCTCGTGAAGTCCATCATTTCTGCACACTTGTCGGATTCGGAGCAGATGCTATTTGCCCATATTTGGCCGTAGAGGCTATATTTAGATTGCAGGTTGATGGAAAAATACCACCCAAATCTAATGGGGAATTCCATTCCAAACAAGAGCTGGTCAAAAAGTATTACAAGGCAAGCAACTATGGAATGATGAAGGTTCTTGCAAAGATGGGAATTTCTACTCTGGCCTCATACAAGGGTGCTCAAATATTTGAAGCTCTAGGGCTTTCACCTGAAGTCATTGAGAAGTGTTTTGCGGGCACCCCTAGCAGAGTGAAAGGAGCAACTTTTGAGATGCTTGCACGAGATGGACTTCAATTGCATGAGATGGCCTTTCCAACTCGTGCATATGCACCCGGAAGTGCAGAAGCCTCTGCACTTTCCAACCCAGGAAACTACCATTGGAGGAAAAATGGGGAGATTCATCTTAATGATCCTCTTGCAATAGCCAAACTACAAGAGGCTGCTCGAACCAATAGTGTGGCTGCCTACAAAGAATATTCGAAGCGTATCAATGAACTGAACAAGCAAAGTAATCTTCGTGGGCTCATGAAGTTCAAAGAAGCAGCTATAAAAATTCCACTTGATGAAGTAGAGCCTGCCAGTGAAATTGTCAAGCGGTTTTGCACTGGCGCCATGAGTTATGGATCAATATCATTGGAGGCGCATACAACCCTTGCTGTTGCCATGAACAAGCTTGGAGGAAAGTCGAATACAGGTATTAATGTTTTCTCTTTTTGTTTCCCCCTTTAGTTCTTGTATTTCATTGTTCGTCTAAAAACATAGTAACACTTGTTTAAGGCGAGGGAGGTGAACTGCCATCTCGTATGGAGCCTCTTCCAGATGGTTCAAGGAACCCTAAAAGAAGTTCAATCAAACAAATTGCCAGTGGAAGGTTTGGAGTTTCGAGCTACTATTTAACTAATGCTGATGAGCTGCAGATAAAAATGGCCCAGGTACCTTTGGATATGACTTAACACAATATTCTCCTTTTCTCATGCATTTTGCACATTTTGGAATTTTCTTGTTTATGGCATCATGTTCATAGCTGATAATGCTTTTTGCACACAATCTTTATAGGTGATCTGTTAAAAGTCTCATCAAAGATTGAGTATATTTATTATACTGAACCTCTACTACTTTATTTTTTGTCATCCAGGGTGCCAAACCTGGGGAAGGAGGGGAGCTACCTGGCCATAAGGTTATAGGAGACATTGCAATCACCAGAAATTCAACTGCTGGTGTGGGGTTAATTAGTCCACCTCCTCATCATGATATCTACTCTATAGAGGATCTTGCCCAACTAATACACGATCTTAAGGTTCAATTTGTGCTTTCCCAATTCTTACTTACCTAGCATTGCCCCTGCATAAACGTTTTTTTTCTTTTTTTTTTTTTAACGTAATATCCTATATCTTATTGTAGAATGCCAATCCTGGAGCCCGTATTAGTGTAAAACTTGTATCGGAAGCTGGTGTTGGAGTTATTGCTAGCGGTGTGGTGAAGGGCCATGCTGACCATGTTCTGATAGCAGGTCATGATGGAGGTACTGGTGCATCTCGCTGGACTGGCATAAAAAATGCAGGTCTTCCGTGGGAACTAGGACTAGCTGAGACACACCAAACTCTTGTTGCCAATGACCTTCGTGGCCGCACTGTTCTTCAGACAGATGGCCAGTTGAAAACTGGTAGAGATGTTGCTATTGCTGCACTTCTGGGTGCAGAAGAGTTTGGTTTTAGCACTGCACCCCTTATTACGCTCGGGTGTATCATGATGAGAAAGTGCCACAAGAACACTTGCCCGGTTGGAATTGCTACTCAAGATCCAGTTCTTCGTGAAAAATTTGCTGGGGAGCCTGAACATGTTATTAACTTTTTCTTTATGCTTGCCGAGGAAGTGAGGGAGATCATGTCTGGACTTGGTTTCAGAACTGTAACCGAAATGATTGGTCGTGCAGATATGCTTGAACTTGATAGAGAAGTTGTCAAGAACAATGATAAGTTGGAGAACATTGACCTGTCTCTGTTGCTCAGACCTGCTGCTGATATTCGTCCTGGGGCTGCTCAATACTGTGTTCAAAAACAAGACCACAGCTTAGACATGGCTTTAGATCAAGAGCTTATTGCGTTGTCGACATCTGCTTTGGAAAAATCTCTTCCAGTGTACATTGAAAGTCCTATCTGCAATGTTAACCGTGCTGTTGGGACAATGCTGAGCCATGAGGTAACCAAACGTTACCACTTGGCTGGGCTACCGAAGGATACAATTCATATCAAGTTCAATGGTAGTGCTGGGCAGAGTCTTGGAGCTTTTCTATGTCCTGGAATTACGTTGGAACTTGAGGGTGACAGCAACGACTATGTTGGAAAAGGACTTTCAGGAGGTAAAGTGGTTGTCTACCCTCCAAAAGGAAGCAGCTTTGATCCAAAAGAAAACATTGTTATTGGTAATGTAGCACTTTATGGTGCCACGAGTGGTGAAGCTTACTTTAATGGGATGGCTGCTGAAAGGTTCTCTGTGCGTAATTCTGGTGCTAAAGCCGTAGTGGAAGGTGTTGGTGATCATGGTTGTGAGTATATGACTGGTGGTACTGTAGTTGTTCTTGGGAAGACTGGTAGAAACTTTGCTGCTGGAATGAGTGGTGGTATTGCTTATGTCCTTGATGTGGATGGAAAGTTCCACACTAGATGCAATCTTGAATTGGTTGATCTGGACAAAGTTGAAGATAGTGATGACAAAATGACACTCAAAATGATGATACAGCAGCATCAACGACATACAAATAGCCAACTTGCTCAAGAAGTTCTTGCAGACTTTGAGAATTTGCTTCCAAAGTTTGTCAAGGTTTTCCCAAGAGATTACAAACGTGTTTTGTCAGCCATGAAGCACGAAGAGGTCTCAAAGCAAGCAATTGAGCGTGCTTCAGAAGAAGCTGACGAGATGGAAGAAAAAGAACTAGAAGAGAAAGACGCTTTTGCACAGCTGAAGAACATGGCAGCTGCTTCCTCTTCAAAAGAGGAGATGTCAGGAAATGGAATAGCAACTGAAGCTTCTAAGAAACCTTCTCGAGTAGATGATGCTGTCAAACATCGTGGTTTTATTGCTTATGAGCGTGAGGGAGTTCAGTACAGGGATCCCAATGTGCGTGTTAGTGACTGGAACGAAGTAATGGAGGAAACAAAACCTGGACCTCTCCTTAAAACTCAGTCTGCTCGTTGCATGGACTGTGGGACTCCATTCTGCCACCAGGTATAATACATCACATACAGGTTTTGTTATTTAGGTGTTGCATGATTGAAATGCTTAACATTTGTTTGAAAAACTTGCAGGAGAACTCTGGGTGTCCCCTCGGTAACAAGATCCCTGAATTCAATGAACTTGTCTACCAGAACAGATGGAAAGAAGCTTTGAATCGTCTACTTGAGACAAACAACTTTCCAGAATTTACTGGGCGAGTATGCCCTGCACCGTGTGAAGGATCTTGTGTTCTTGGAATTATTGAGAACCCTGTTTCTATTAAAAACATCGAATGTGCTATTATCGATAAAGCCTTTGATGAAGGATGGATGGTACCAAGGCCTCCTCTCAAGAGAACAGGGTAGAAAACAATCTATCTTATTATTTACCATTGCAAGTCTCACATGCATTGTATCTTTATATTTGTCTGATGCATATATTTGGCTTTGCAGGAAAAAAGTTGCTATTATCGGAAGTGGACCTGCTGGACTAGCTGCGGCTGATCAGTTAAACAAAATGGGCCACTTGGTAACCGTGTATGAGCGTTCTGATAGAATTGGTGGACTTATGATGTATGGAGTCCCAAACATGAAGACTGACAAAATTGACATAGTTCAACGGCGAGTCAATCTAATGACTGAAGAAGGTATTAACTTTGTTGTCAATGTCAATATTGGAAAAGACTCGTCTTACTCGCTCGATGGACTAAAGGAGGAAAATGATGCAATCGTACTTGCTGTTGGTTCCACAAAACCAAGGTAATTTTTAACAAATTCCTAGTTATGTTACCAGAAGTCTAATAAACAGAATATAGTTAAACCAAAAGAGACATTTCTGGGGGGTAATTTTGCAGAGATCTTCCAGTGCCTGGTCGTGATCTATCTGGTGTTCATTTTGCCATGGAGTTTCTTCATGCAAACACTAAAAGCTTGCTTGATAGCAATCTTCAAGATGGCAATTACATATCTGCAAAGGGGAAAAAGGTGGTTGTTATTGGTGGAGGTGATACAGGTACAGATTGCATAGGAACATCTATCCGCCATGGATGCAGCAACATTGTAAACTTGGAGCTTCTTCCTCAACCACCTCCAACAAGAGCTCCTGGAAACCCTTGGCCACAGTGGCCTCGTGTATTCCGTATTGACTATGGACATCAAGAAGCAGCCAACACATTTGGAAAAGACCCTAGAACCTATGAGGTCTTAACCAAGCGGTTTATAGGAGATGACAATGGAAATGTTAAAGGGCTTGAAATTGTTCGAGTCAGGTGGGAGAAGGATGAGACTGGGAGATTCAATTTCAAGGAAATTGAAGGTTCTGAGGAAATAATTGAGGCTGATCTCGTTTTCTTGGCCATGGGTTTCCTTGGACCAGAGCCAGTAAGTCATTGATTTTCAATCTGTATTTCATTCATTGTGTGGCAATGATTGAAAACTAATGTGGATTGTTCTTGATTCTTGCAGACACTGGCGGAGAAGTTAGGACTCGAATGTGACAACAGGTCGAACTTTAAAGCTGAATATGGACAGTTCTCGACAAGTGTAGAAGGTGTATTTGCAGCAGGTGATTGTCGGAGAGGCCAGTCTTTGGTAGTGTGGGCAATCTCAGAAGGACGTCAAGCTGCGTCTGAGGTCGACAAATTCCTCAGCAAAAACAAGGATTGTGAAGGAGACACCAAGCCTTGTCGTAGCCTTAACCCAAAGGACCAAAACTCCTCAACAAAAGAGCCTTCAACTTGAAACAAAGAGAAAGACAACGATTTTGCTCTTATAGGGGACAGGAAGCAAAATGGACAAGATTTGTTGCAGACGAAATCTTTTGCAAGGAGGATAATGGGTTTTTGATTTATCATCGTCCATAAAAGTAATAATGATTTATAAGTACATTTTCCTGGTAGATTCGTTTTTTTTTTAGCTTTCTGAAATGAAGGCCGTTTGTTTTTTATTTATCTAAGGCTGTTTCTATGTTTGAATTTATGGTATGGAAGTGCATAGTTTCTGATTTCATGTTGTTATGGTGGAAAAATTAATAAGTAACCATTGATATGAAATCGTAACACTTGCATAAAGGGTATTGACTAGCAAAGAAAGAAAGCTGATTTTCAACTAAATTACAAAGATGTAAAACTGTCCTGATTCATGACTTGCTTGCTTTGTTAACCAAAGTGGTGGTGAACACTAGGGCAAACATGGGACCACCTTTTCCCACCTGCTGTAGATAAAGAGAATCATATCACAGTTTATATCAGTAATGCACTAATTTGATTTCATTGACTTTGCACCAAACTAACAAGTATGATGATAAGACGTATGCCGTCGAAGATTTACTTTGTCAGCATGACGTGGGTAACAACTAGGGGTGGCCCGGTGGGCACGGATCCGCTATCCGGAAAAATTGCAATATTCGCGATCCGTTCCGCTACGGATAGTTAATATCTGATTTGCTTCGCTTCGGAATTTTTTGGATATTCGGAAAGCCGGGATATCCGAGATTTTTACTAATACTTGCAGAATTCCGTCCCGATCCGATCCGATCCGTTTTTCAGATTCTTAAATATAAAAAATTCATAAAAATAACAAAAAAATATTTCAAAATCTAGACATTAGAAGAAAGAAAAAGAAAGGAGAGATGATAAAAATTATATTTGCAAAGATTTTTTTATTTATTCGTTTAATAATCTATTAATTTTTTTTATATTTCTATAAATGTTAACAATTTAGAGTTAAAAACTTAGGGTTTATTTTCATAGAATACATCTCATATATTCTAATAATATTATTTCTTTTATGTTATTATTATATATTCATAAAATTAATTTATATTATACTACTATACAAATATATGTATAATTATATATATATATATATATATTATATATATAGCTATAAGTCGAAGTTTACAGATCGGAGCAGATATTCGGTCTTTCCAAAAACAATATTTGTGTTTGCTCCGGTTTTTTAGGGGTACAACATTTTACTATTTGCTTTGCTCCGTAATCTTACGGATATCCGGATTTTTCGAATCAATTCGAAGCAAATAACGGATCGGAGCGGATATAACAGATATTTTGTCCAGACCTAGTAACAACTAACAAGCTTATAGCGAGATTATTTAAGATATTTCTAAATTTTTTTTTATTATGTTTTTTTTTTGTCCTTGACTCAAGAAGTTAGTCTATGTGTTATATATATTTCAATCAGTACTAGAACAGATCACCTAAACATATTTTATCTATATACATGTTGAAATCATGTGTGAAACATGGAGACGATGAAAAAGTAAGTAGCTATTCAAAAATCCATTAAGCTCGACTTTGGTCACTAGAAGGCAAGAATGAGACACATAATTAGAGACATCGACGATTAGTAGTTACTAGATGGAAAGAACCAACTATGGTCAACAAGGATGATTTGAAAAATCCTAAACCCAAACAAGATTAGGCTAAGCTTGACAAACTGGAACCTAAGTATAACTAAAACGCAATTACCGATATATTTTCTACTATATACCTAGATCAATATAAAATCATTCAAGGATGTGAGTTTGTCAAATTTGAACTTACATACGAACATTAATCTACAAAAATTTCAAAAATACATAAACAAAAAATAGTCGTAAAATAAGCGATTAATTTGCAATTTTTTTTTACGATTCTCGTGTGTAGTCGCAAATCACTAACATATTTTGATATTCAATTTAATTGTACTAAAATATTATTTTTAGTAATATTTTCACATTTAAAATTTTTAATATGATTTTATTATTTAATAATTGTATTATATTAATAAGTTATAAAATAAAATAAAAATTTGCAAAACTATCCCATATCAGTTGCATATTTGAGACTACATTGTGAATAATAATAAAATTGTATGTCAGTCGCAAATAATTGTGACTAATTTGCAACTAATTAAGTCACCACATAAGTAGTCTCATAGTAGTGGCAAATTTGTGATTAAATCAATAGTGTCAAAGTAGTCACAAATTTGTGATTACTTTGAGACTACTCGAGCAACAATATATACAGTTTCAAAAGAACCGCAAATTTGCGACTACTTCAAAACCAATCTGATTTGTGACTATTTATTATGATTACTTAGTGTAGTCACAAATCACTCTTAAATATTCATTTTGCGACTACTTTATGATTACTCTCTCAGTTGCATAGTAGNCGTTTTATTTTTTTTTTTTTTTTTTTTTTTTTTTTTTTTTTTTTTTTTTTTTTTTGTAGTGATACATCACTTGAAGGAGATAAAAGTGAAATGAGAACTATAATCAATTATATTGCTTCCAGATTCGAGAACTTAAGGATGGAAACAATGAGCTTCAATGTCATGAACTTAAAGATAGATCAAGAACCAGGAACTCACATAGTCACAAGAAGGAACTTCAATGTCAAGAACGTGAAGGCTTCAATCCTTTTCATAATAAGAGTCCATTGGCTAAAAGAAAATAATATGATGCATTGATTATAAAGGATTTTGATATATAATAAATAGAGTGTTCTAACTCTAATTCTTGCATTCTCGACATGTCACCACTCACATCTATATTTACTTCATTGAACTTTGAAAAAACTTCTTTGTCTTTGAGCTCCATCGCATACTTTTGTAACATCTCCACTATTTATCAAATGGTGTTTCATCTAATATTAAGGATAACTTCTATAAATGTCTTTTTGACTCAAATCTTTTTGGCAAATATTATAGTAGCTTATTGACAAGTCTCTTATCCTTATATCTTTCCCAATATTTTCTACATTGAGAATATAGCACAATTTAGCACTAAAATCAATAACATTTTCATGCTCATCTATTACAAGGTTCTCAAATTGAGAAGCCAACCTATCAATTTTTGATGTTTTCATACTTTTGGCTCCCTCAAACATAATTTGATGCTTATCTCACGTTTCTTTGGTTGTCGTACACCCTCAAGTCAATTTGAAATTATTCTTCTTAACTTATTTTAAAATAGTAGAAAAAAGTTTTGCATTATACCGTGCCATATCATTCTTATGTTTCGTAATGTTACCATCTCTTTCTATTGTTTTCATAATCTCATAGACATCTTCTATGAATGTCCAAGCATAAGAATCGGTACCTTGTATGATTGTTTTCATATTTACTTTCCAACCATAGTGATTAGAATCGAGCATGAACATTTCTTGGAAAGCAATAAGATCTCATAATATTTATCATCTCTTTCTTCAAGATCTTCACATGTTTGTTGAGTTAGACTCCTTATAGATGCTCGCTCCGATACAAGATTTCCAAAAACTTCGATACACTGAGTTTATTATTTCTAGAAATCTATAAGATTTTTACAACAATCTTGATTGGATTTATATATAGCTTATGACACACCCATAACTCAACTTGCCTATAAAATGACAAAAAACACTTAATATGTTTCTTCTCTCAGTTTGGGCTCAACCCTAGCAATCATGCCTCCCTTGTATATAAACCATGTACCAATGAAGAACATCCTATATTTACGTAAGTCAAGTATATTTCTAACTAAAAGAAGTGAACTAACAACAAAATCTTTTCCATATGTTCAACTACAATCTTTATTAACTTAAACTTCTAAAACATCTTTTTGATATTTATCTCAACCTCGTGTATCATGTCAACATTAGCCAAAACATATTGTCTTTGATTAGAACACATTGTCTCTTGTTCCAACATACACACTACACTTACAAGGCAATAGAGCGAGGATACATTTGCATCAGGCTATTGACTATCACAACCTGAATGTTACTAAAGCTCTTGTTGATAGGAAGGTCGATGTTAGTGTTGAAGTAACAAATAAATAAAACTCATAATATTAGATATTATAATATTTTATTATTATAGTAACTTAATGTGTAAGTAACTTATTTATGTTATAGTAACCGACTCACACACCTATGGCTGTTTCCATAGTTTTTGGTTTTTAGATTTTAGATTTTAGTTTTTGTTTTTCGTTTTTGATTTTAGTTTTTATTTTTGGTTTTTGATTTTGTTTTTGATTTTGCTATAGATTTTTTTTTTATATTTTGTTGTAAACTTATTTGTTGCTATATTTAATTTTAGTTTTTGTGACTAATTGTAAATTTTTATAAAAAATTTAGCATAATTTTATGAAGTAATAAAAAATGCCTGTAGTTTTTAAACTGATCTTTGGGTTTTTGTATGTATAAAATTATTTAATTAGGATATTTGTTTCTTAAAATAAAAGTAATATATACTTAAATATTTATTGATAAAATAAAAATAATATTTTGAGATAAAAAGAAAACTAAAGTTACGGTTCAAAACACAATAATAAATAAATAGTATTTAATTTTCCGAAAACTAATTATTGAAATTATATATTTATTTTTTAAAAGGGAAGTCACGATAAGAAGTTTAAAAAACAATGGAAAATTGGTTTTTAGATTTTATGTTATAGTTGATAAAAACTACCAAGATCTAGATTCCCTAATTTTTAGAGAAACTAATTTTTAAAAATCTTAATTAAAGAAAATAATGAATTTTGGAAAATCAAAAACCAAAAACCACTTTAAAATCTACCAACAATCAAGGCCTACATAAAGGGTGGAATTGATCATTTGAGAACAACAATTACACACAGCAACATTCACTTACACCTTTCTCATACTCTCACTAATCTCACTTCAATATACAACAACATCAATCTTTTTATCACATTTCACTCTCATATTTCTCTCCCTCGCTCTCGTTGGAAATATTATAAAGGCAACAAATATATTAATATAATAAATTATTATACAATAAGTTATTAGTACGAGCTTCTGTATATCTGATCAAATATTTGATACTCGGTTTTGCTAAAAGTTTAAGGTAAATTTTTATTTATTTTTTAAATTTATTTAAATTTATGTATTTTATTTTTCAAAGGGGAAGGTTTTTACCTTTTCTCGGGCTAAATCCCCTTGATAATTATATGGGATATTCCTCTCGATAATAAAATAAACCGGACGTTGTCCCCTTGATCATTATAGGGCGATGCCCCTAATCATTAAAAAAAATTGTGGGCTATTCCCCCTTGATCATTATAGGGGCTTTTCCCCTTGATAATAAAAATAAAAAATATATCTTATATCTACTAAAAATCGATGCTTTCTAGATCATAAAAATAAATAATATATCCTTGTATCGATTGAAAGGCTATACCTCTCGATCCTATAGACAGCGATGCCTCGTACACAATAATGTGGTGGCACATGTCCCATAAATGATTAATTTTAAATTCTGCATTTGAATTCAACTTTAAATTAAGCATTTAAATTTATGCTTAATTATTGCATTAAATTATGTATTTAAATTACGTTTTAAATTATGCGTTTTAATACAACATTAATTTATGCATTTAAATCATTACATTAAGTTATACCTTAAATCACTTCGAATATCGTAAATGTATATGAAAAGCTGAAATGCTTCAAAACCGTTAAAATGCTCATAAATAACTAAATGCTCTAGAAGAGCATATAGTGGAGATAATGGAAAAATAATGTAAAAGTCTAGATGAGTTAGTCTCTCGAATTTCAATGGCATTAAGGTCATAATTATTGACACCTTGCATTCTCGAAAGTCTCAAAAAAGACGTGAAGTTTCAGAAAAATGATAGGCTTAGAATTTAATCATAAAGTAATGCTGCAGAGAACAGATCAATGTAGCACAATATCGGGTATCGAATCCACAGAGACTAGATAGTACACGTTCAGTTAAAAACTCGAATTTGGCTAAAGTGAGAATAAGATTTGTTGTGAATCAAAACAGTAAATTTAGACGGTTTAAAACTTATGAAATAAAAGCGTCAGGCATCAGGGAAACCACATGTAATCAGGATTGAAAGTCAATTTATCATGCAGGGATNGTAATCAGGATTGAAAGTCAATTTATCATGCAGGGATTTTCTTTGAAAATAGTTCTCAACATGAAAAACAAAGATGGTTTAATCTCCTCTCGGAGTATTAAACCCTTTGCTCAAATTATCAGAGACAAACTCTCGC
>OVBE01002079.1:0-28503 GCA_900406425.1 Iberis pinnata | reverse complement strand
GAACGGAGGTAATATATTCTTACTATCCATTAATTTGATTATCATAATATGACTTGTAGCTAATTATTCGCGGACTGATGCAAACCTGTGAAATAATGAAATTACTAATGCTAAAACTTTTTCTTAATTAGTTGTAGTAAAAGTGAGAAAATGGTTTTAGCTAAGTGTTTAAAAGTTTATTTACTATAATTTGATTTTATGTAATTGCGAAATTCTGCATTATAAAAATTAGTTATGGATCGGATTTTTTCGATCTAGTTAAAATTGTGATAAATTAAAAGTGAAAAGGCAGTTTTTTTTTTGTCTTTTAAACGCTTATTAACCTCCCAAGTGGTTTTATTGAACATATGGGACTCATCCATCATATATCCCCATATAACACTTAAATATTTTGCATATCAATCAAAATTATATTTAACTAGACTAAAAACGTGTTTAATTAGTATTCATGGTTATCTTAAAATTATGACAAACAAAGTATGATAAATATTACAAAGATGAACTGAATTTGGTGACATACACGTAACGACTCACTATATACCCGAAGCTTTCTATAAATATAGGAACATGTTTTTCTCTCGTGTATCCAATTAAATTTACAATATAAACTCACACTGTCATACACATTGATCAAAGAGCTTTAATTCTTTACACACTCTGACACACACAAAAAATATATATTCGAAAATGGGTAGGGTCGGAGGTATATTTCTTCTTGGTTTATTAGTTATTTCAAGTTTAGTAATGTTAACCGAGAGCCGAGTTGCAAGAAAAGACTTGGGGCTTGACCTTGGTGGTCTTGGAGTTGGTCTTGGCGTTGGATTGGGAATTGGTCTTGGTGGTGGGTCGGGTTCTGGTGCAGGCGCAGGTTCTGGTTCTGGTTCCGGTTCTAGATCATCATCTAGCTCTAGTTCTAGCTCATCATCAAGTTCGAGTTCTCGTGGTTCGGGTGGATCAGAAGCCGGTTCATCTGCTGGTTCATTTGCTGGATCTAGAGCTGGATCAGGATCTGGTAACTAAATTATCGAATGAAGTGTAAGCTCTGTCCTACTTAAAGTGTGAAACTAAAGTATGTTTTATGTTGTTCATTAAAGTGTGAAACTAATGTATGTTTTATGTTGTTGGTTTTGTCGTTATTATGTAATAATAATATCATGTGTACAAAGTTTAATGAATAAGCTGTATCGTAAATAACAAGTATCTAGTGATTTAGTGGTTATGTCCTTATTATTACTAAACCAGAAATCAAATATGACTATATGAATACATCATTTAAAAATATTATAGAGATTGAATTAATGGATCGATTTGTTGTGGTCTATAAATCAATAATATTACTATAAGCTATGTATTCTTTGAATACGTCCTAGTATATATTTCACTATAAGCCTAAATTATTTTTCCGATTAACCAAAGATAATACTTCTTTAATTTTGTCGATCGTAGAATCTCTTCAAACTTGGACAAAAGCATGTGCAAACACAAAATAGTAATTTTATTTTAGAAAAAATCGAAACAAAAATTAAACCATATTAGGGAAGAGGAACACTTGTGTAAAATGTCTCTAGCTAGAACAAAGTTGCCCAATTCATCATTTTCCACATAAACAGTTTTAGCTTTTAACATTTATTTTCTTTTCGGTATACTAAAATCGGGTGTCAACTGAAAGTTCTAACACTAAAGAGACAATAGAGAATCTTCTAATAACCACACTTATTAAGATCAACTTAAACAATCTTACAGATCTGTTTAATCAAATTGATACGACGACAAGAACTCTTGACTCGACACTGACCAGTTCCTAATCTACCCTGTCTCACATACACCAACAGATGTGTAACACTCGTTTTTCACTCACCAATGAAAACCCAAAACATTCACAAAATTCCTCTCACGATCAAGCTCTGCTTCTCTATTTTTTCAAGCACCGCCCTAGGTTAAAATCCACCTCTCCTTTTTATACTTGCTCATATATCTAAATCTTCCATTTAGAATCTCACTTTAATCTTCATTTCCTTATATCTTCTTGTTAGGATCTTTTTTTGTGATCTTCTCTTTGGCGCCAAGTAACAAAACTCTACTCTTTAATAATTGCAAATTGGTCTTTCAAAGTCTCTAACTTAACAATCTCCCCCTGCTTATTTGAATGTCTGAACTCAAGCACCTGCACTCAAACATCAACCAGCATAACACAACAAAAACTGATCCCAAGGTAACGAGACAACAGACTCATTAGTGCACTTGTTAAGATTCAATCATATAGCAAATATTCAAACGATAGTTCATGAAAAGAGGAAATCAACCAGAGTTAATCATTCAACAAACCCAAGTGATCAACCAATTTCAAACTAAACAGAAACTAAAACATTAAATTGAATGTTAAACACATAGCTGAAGAGGTGTGTTACACACTAATAGTTCACAAAACAGAAATAGAATAAGAAAAAGTGTATATCACACACATCAAACATCAGGTTTTATCTGCGCCTTCTTCTTCACCACCTACTGCTCCATCTCCACCTAAATTATCTTCTTCGTCATATTATCCCCCTGCTTTAGTGCACATTAAGATAAACACCAAAGTACTCAAGAAGATCTGCAAAGGAGGAAGAAAACTTACCTTGAATGCGACGTTTGATGTTGCAAGCAAAAGCAATGAGTTGATCAAGATCATCCACAAGTGACTTTCCAGACTTTGCGAATGGTGGCACACTATTCTCATATCCGCGACCAAACTTAGGGTCCATAGTGACCGTCGGTCCAAAACCAGTGAAGTCAGGATAAGTAGGATAGATGGGAACACTTCTTTAGAAGGAGAGCACTTGAAAGATCAGATTAGGGAAGATAATCTTGCATTCTGGTGGAAAATCAGCTTTGCTCAGTGATAGTAGGATTTTTATGTCCAGAGAAATCAATTCCCCACCATACTCATGCGTTGTAGTATAGATGATGTGTCAATCCAAATGGGTGAGATACTAATCATACTAGATGCAATGGATGCTTATAAGTCAAGCAAATATGAAAATGTGGGCTTTCTAACAGGTCCTAAGTGGAAGAAGAAAGCAGGGAACTAAAAAGCAAGATGGAAAGAAACATGCATAAGAAGCTAAAAATGGTAAAGGGTAAAAACAGAGAAAAAAGCAGAGAAGGTAAAAATGCAATCAAGTGTAAAGCAGTTCCTGAGGACAAAGGGTAATTAACCAGAGATCCATCCCAATCTACCTAAGAACCTAACATACCTCAAACAACAATGAGCTATCCCTAGACAATAGATTCATATGACACCAAGTCCAATCCGTTGATAAATGGAATCAACCTAAGCAATTACCATACCTAACTCCCGTTAACAGTAAACTACCTAGAAGGCATGAAGAACCAACCTACTAAAGCCAAAACCCCCTAGTCATCCAACCCCTTAGGCTGAGATGCATATTCTAAGCATCTAAGGCGTTGCGTAAGGATGAGAAAATATCTGAAATCACCATGATCAGGCATTCCATTGAACACTTTTCGGGTGCTGGAATACCCAAGATCAGATTTCGATTAGCATGAAAGAAACCATCATTAAGCACAATGAAATAGAAGGGATATGCAAACAAGCATAGGTGCTAAGGTAAGCTCAGGACATCAACCCTAGTCCACCCCATCCTCAGTAACTTCAGGAAACTACTCATTACTCATGGATATGAAAGCAGGAAAAACAGAAATCATAATTACAAAGCTAAACATGATGATCAAAGGTTTAACTAGTGAAAAACAGCAAGAACTCAAACCCAGAAAATAAGAATAGCAATGGAATAGTAACAAACCCAGAAAATGATCAAAGCTTAAAACAGAAGATTAAGATGAAAAGCAGAAGATCAACATGCACCAGATAAACAACAACCTAAGACTAAGCAGGAAAGTAAAAGAAAACAGTACACTAGCATAATACTTAAAAGATTATGGGTTTTCACACAAAGAACACCAAGAACAACAAAGGAAACAAAAACCTAAGACAAAAACCTAAAAAGGAAACAAAACCTCACTTGCTAAAAAGAGGCGCTTTAGGGCATATATAGTGTTCAGAGAAAAACCTTAACGCGCACAAAAGACAAAAACTAATCATTAGCTTGGGTCTTGGGTCAGGTTCATTCCAGATTTGAGTTGGTCAGGTCGGAGCTTGAGCTGAGGTCAAGCCAAAAAGGAGATCGATCCATGTTGAGGTTGAGATCGATCCGAGTTTGGGTTGAGATCGATCCGAGCTTGGGTTGAGAACAATCCGAGCTTTAGGTGGCTTGAATGGGATTGATCCATGATTGAAGTGGAAGGTTTCTTGGATCAATCCAGAGGTGAGGTTTGGATCGATCTAGACGTTGTAGTGGGATCGATCCATGGTCGAGCCGGCTGCTAGGTGTGATCGATTCTTGGAATACATCCAGGTTGAGGCTGGATCGATCCAAGGTGTGTTGGAGCTAGGCTAGGTCGAGGCAACGAGATCGATCTATACTTAGGCTTGAGATCGAGCCAATCTTCAAGATGGATTTTAGGTGTGGACAAGGACGGGTTCGATCCAGGTTAAAGTTGGATCGATCCAAATGTTGTGTTACCAAGAGAGAGAGAGAGAGAGAGAGAGAGAGAGAGAGAGAGAGAGAGAGAGATCCGTGAGATCGATCCAAGTTGAGTGTGGCTCGATGGGTGGGATCTATCCAAACTGAGGCTGGATCGATCCAGGCCTTGTGCTGGTCCATTACACATTTTCTGCTCCTTTTCTAAATTTTCACAAAACCATCCTGAAAACTTCTGAAAGTCCTGAAAAATCTCCAAAATGCGTGCATATACGAATACTAATGCAAAAATCCTTAAAAATCACAAACTTGCTGGAAACAACTATAAATATGATATATGCATGCCTAAAGACCTCAAAATTGATGCTAAATGACTTCTAAAAACCATGAAAATTCAGAGTATGGCATTGCACTCGTCAGATGTGACTACCCAAATCCAGCACTTCCTGAGCTATCTTTTCCTTCATAGGTTTCTCAAAGACATATGGGTATTTCGCCATGATCTCTTTCTTGAAATGTGATGGAAATGGAAATCTCGAGACATAGGGTGGTGGATCATAAGGTGTTGTAATCTCCTTTGAAATAAGTAACTTATCAACAGGCTTGTTAACGAGAACATATTCTTCATACTCCAGAGGTGAAACTACGTTTGAACTCAATTCCCCCCAACTTGAACCACACTATTCTCAGTGCAAATAATAGGGTACGTTGGAATAGGAATGTCAGTGGTTTGCTTGAGATATATGGCATTAACATTAGCATATTCCTTTGGGTTCTGCACGAACTTTCCTGGAAGTTGACTGGTTGTAAAAGCAGAGGTGGATGCGATCTTGCCTTCGAGAGTAGTGATCCTGGAGTTGAAAGTGTCAAGCTCCGCATAGATGGCACCGAATGAAGTGTCTATCTTGTGTTGGATTTCACAAAAAATTTTCAATGTCTCTATTGCATAAGTGGCTTGACCTCGAAGAAGTTACTATAACATAGCTTCAATGTTTAAAGATTGAGCTGGAGGTTGGTGAGATGAGAAACCAGGAGGTGCACCAGTAGGTTGTTGTTGTGGTTGTTGAAAACCATTTTGTTGTTGCTGCTTTGGGAAGAAACTCTTGTTCTAGTTGTAGTTGATTAAAGGTTGAGAGTTCTTTTGTTTGTGTGGTGGGTACACTTGGTCTTGTAGGGTAGCAACGTTGTTGCTTCTGTATGAAAGACCAGAGTTGTTGGAGTAGTTGAAGTTCCCTTTGTTGTAACCACCTTGGTTCTGCACATAGCTCATTTCCTCTTGCTAGTTAACTTATCCAGCTTGAATCTGAAGTTGTTCTTCATCAGTGATGAAATGGACTTGATGTTGCTGACCCAGGAGTAACCTGTCAAACTTCTCATTCAGTGCCTTGATCTTCTTCTTTATGCTATCCTCAGAAGCAGAACCACCTCGAGGTGTTCTATCATAGTCCTCACTGTAAATCCCATCAGATTGGGCAATGTTTTCTAATACTCCCATTCTTTATCCACACTTTTGTTGAGGAAGTTTCCATTGCTTGCTGTATCTAGCAACATCTTAATCTTGGGTAAAGCACCTCGATAGAGGGTGCTGAGTAGTGATGCTTTGCTAAAATCCATGATGGGGGCATTGCATTGTATAGTTCTTAAAGCACTCCCATACTTCAGAGAAGGTTTCAGAATTCTTTTGCGCAAAACCCGAAATTTTATTCTGCAGTCTGGCTGTTCTAGAAGTTGAGAAGAACTTTGCAAGGAATGCTTTCTTGCAAGCATCCCAGGTGGTGATGGAGTTCCTGGGAAGTGAATTCTCCCATTGGTGTGCCTTCTCCCCCAAAGAGAAAGGAAAGAGGCGTAGTTTGAAATCATCCTCACTCACACCATTTATCTTCATGAGGTTGCAGAAGCGATCAAACTCGTCGAGATGATCGAGTGGTTCCTCCATAGGTAGACCGTGGAACTTGTTCCCCTGCACCATTGCGATTAGACTATGCCTGATCTCGAAGTTGTTGTTTTGAACTGCAGGTGGATTGTTTCCATGTCGGATGGTGTGAGTGTTGGGGTTGTCACCAACACCTATAGTGTGCTGGTTATCTCGTTCAGCGTTGTCTGCCATTTGTAAGTCCAACCGTCGAAGTGTTCCGCATGTTCTTGTTCACTTCTTACCCGAGAGTATTCCCGTTTAAGAGCTCTGATATCTTCAACGAGAGGAATCAAGTCTGTTGGTGCTCTGTTTCTCAGGTTCATACACTGCTAAGCAGGTACCTGAAAAGAAACCAAACAAAAGTTAACAAGTAAGTAAGGTAGTAAAAGAACTTTGATCTCAAAAGATCCAAAATCCAGAATATAGTAAACAACACCTAATTGGCAACAACACCAAATTGATAGTAGGATTTATATGTCCAGAGAGATCAATTCCCCACCATACTCATGCGTTGTAGTATAGATGAGGTGTCAATCCAAATGGGTGAGATACTAATCCGACTAGATGCAATAAATGCTTCTAAGTCAAGAAAATATGAAAATGGGGGTTTTCTAACAGGTCATAAGTGAAAGGAGAAAGCAAGGGACTAAAAAGCATAGATGGAAACAAACATGCATAAGAAGCTAAAAAGGGTAAAGGGTAAAACCAGAGGAAAAAGCGGAGAAGGTAAAAATGCAATCAAGTGTAAATCAGTTCATGAGGACAAAGGGTAATCGACTAGAGATCCATCCCAATTTACCTAAGCACCTAACATACCTCAAACAACAATGAGCTATCCCTAGACAGTAGATTCATATGCAACCAAGTCCAATCCCTTGATAAATAGAATCAACCTAAGAAATCACTAGACCTAGTACACTACCTAGAAGGCATGAAGAACCAACCTACTAAATCCAAAAAGCCCCCTAGTCATCCAACCCCTTAGGCGGAGATGCATATCCTAAGCATCTAAGGCGTTGCGTAAGGATGAGCAAATCTCTTAAATCACCATGATCAGGCATTCCATTGAACACTTATCGGGTGCTGGAATGCCTAAGATCATATTTCGATTGGCGTGAAAGAAACCAGCATTAAGCACAATGAAACATAATGGATCTATATGCAAACAAGCTTATGTGCTAAGGTAAGCTCAAGACATCAACCCTCATCTACCCCATCCTCAGGTACTTCAGGAAACTACTCACTACTCATGGATATGAAAGCAGGAAAAACAGAAATCATAACTTCAAAGCTAAACATGATGATCAAAGGTTTAACTAGTGAAAAACAACAAGAACTCAAATCCATAAAATAAGAACAACAATGGAACAGTAACAAACCCAGAAAATGATCAAAGCTTAAAACAGAAGTTTAAGATGAAAAGCAGAAGATCAACATGCACCAGATAAAAAACAACCTAAAACTAAGCAGGAAAGTAAAAGAAAATAGTAGATTAGCATAAAACTTAAAAGATTATGAGTTTTTACAAAAAAAACACCAAGAACAACAAAGGAAACAAAAACCTCACTTGCTAAAAAGGAGGCATTTTAGGGCTTATATAGTGTTCAGAGAAAAGCTCTAAAGCACACAAAAGACAAAAACTAATCATTGGCTTGGGTCTTGGGTCAGGTCCATTCCGGATTTGAGTTGGTCGGGTCGGAGCTTGAACTGAGGTCGAGCCAAAAAGGAGATCGATCCATGTTGAGGTTAAGATCGATCCGAGCTTGGGTTAAGATCGATCCGAGCTTGGGTTGAGATTGATTCTAGCTTTAAGTGGCTTGAATGGGATCAATCCAAGGTTGAAGTGGAAGGTTGCTTGGATCGATCCAGAGGTGAGGTTTGGATCGAACCAGACGTTGAAGTGGGATCGATCAAGGTTGAGGTTTGATCAATCCAAGGTATGTTGGAGCTGGGCTAGGTCGAGGCAACGAGATTGAGGCTTGAGATCGAGCCAATTTTCGATCTGGATTTTAGGTGTGGATGAGGACGAGATCAATCCAGGTTCAAGTTGGATCTATCCAAATGTTGTGTTGCCGAGAGAGAGATCGATCCGTGAGATCGATCCAATTTGAGTATGGCTCGATGGGTGGGATCGATCCAAGCTGAGGCTGGATCGATCTAGGCCTTGTGCTGGTCCATTCCACATTTTCTGCTCCTTTTCTGAATTCTCACAACCATCCTGAAAACTCCTGAAAGTCCTGAAAAATCTCCAAAATACGTGCATATGCGAATACTAATGAAAAAATCCTAAAAATCACAAACTTACTAGAAACAACTATAAATTTTATATATGCACGCCTAAAGACCTCAAAATTGATGCTAAATGACTTCTACAAACCATGAAAATTCAGAGTCATCACTCGGCTCCATAATTTGATCATACACCATTTTCCCAAAGTTGAAAGGCTTATTTTCACGAAGAGCATGAAGAAACAGAAGCTTCTCTTGGGCCATGGTAGTCCGGTTAGTTGAAGGAATCCAGTTGTAGCAACAAAGAACATACAAAACTTGATTGACCGGAGTAAGATGAAGTGACCGCATATTACCCTAACTAGTAATTTTTCCACTAGTAAGAGATTTAACAGCATCATCAATCTTTCCCTTTTTGTAAGCATTCTCATAAGTGGTAGAAGATAAGTGATCGAACACGGTATTGATGATTTTAGGGGTAAACTCATATAACTTTCCACGGAGGAAAACGACTGACACATTACCACAATGTTATATATGCTTCAGATTTGCCAGGAATTCAAAAATCACAGTTGGACAGTAAATTGCTAAATCACAAACCGCATACCCGAGCCCACAATGTTCGATAATCTTCCATACCTCTTGTAATTCAGGTTTAGTTGAGTGGAGACTTTGGTTGTCAAGAAATGAACTGTTCTTGAGATCGGTGAAACGGGACACGACATCAGAGAGGCGAACCTTTGATTGTATGGTACTTTCTTCGGCTTTTGTGTTAGTCGGACATCATCAACAGTTCGTTGAGCAAACTATTCACGATAAGTCGTACTCCGTTCACTACGATTGACATACTAAATTGCAGGTGTGGAAGATCGTACATCTGGACCATAGGAAGGAGAGGTGGAGTCTTGGTTCGAGTTGGAGCAGGCATGGCTGAGATTGGACGTTTAGCGGCGCGCTTTGATTTGAGAACGAGATTGCAGAGAAGGATATCGTTTTCAGCATCAGTGGTGGAAGGTTGCTGAGTGGAGGAGCGGATGGTGTCATCCATAAGTTTCCCAGCTTGAGATCGTGTGGTACACATTATTGATACAAAGATTTGGGTTTCAGTGATGCAAAAGAGGAATGGGAGATGACATACGCGGGAAAGGCACCCTAAGTAAGATTCTCAAGTAGAAAGATTAGTCCAAATGGGCCTTGGCCCAAAAATAACATGACAAGGCTACCTAGTTCAAAGAGTGAGCATATTTTAAACAAAATCTCAATCGTTCATGCTCATAAAAGATTTTTCCTAGATAAGAAATGACTTTAGAGCATTTCACTTAAGTACAGATAACCAGAAAGGTCCCCATGTGAGAGTAAACACATAAACCGATTATAATCATCTTGAGACTTATTGAAACTGACGAATCGAAGAAGATCATAATAAAAAATAATGCAAAAACAGTGAATGTCAATTTCAGGTTAGAACCAGGTAATGAAGCAACCATAATCCAATGAGATGAAAAAGATAAGGTAGAGAGGAGAATCAACTCACCAGCTCAACAAGGCATCTATTTCTTGATTTAAGGAGCTTTCACACTTTTTGATCATACAAAGTTAGTCTACGCATCACCATGAGCCTCAAGACAGTGGCTTTGAGCTAGTTTTTGATAACAAGGTTTTTACATGTAGTGTGTCAGTGTATCAATTCCTATCACACTATCATGCCATTGTAGTATAGATAGGTGTCAATCCAAATGGGTGTGATGCTAAGTACTCTATATGCAATTGAAACTACTAATTCAAGCCAAATAAGAAAATGAGTTTTTATCTAGCAAGTCCTAACGAACAAAACATACAAAAAAGGAAACGGGACATGAAAGTCAAAATTCATAAGTAAATGCTAAAGGGGTAAACATCAAGTGAAGTAAAAGCAAGAAAGAAAATGGGGGTAAAATGCAATCAAAGGGGAAGCAGTTCCTAAGAATGAGGGTAACTGACCAGTAATCCTCCCTGTAATCCCTAGACACCTAACATACCTCAAACAATGAGCTAATCTCTAGACAGTAGATTCATAAGCAACCAAGTCCAATCTCTTGATAAATGATTTCAACATAAGCAATCACTAGACCTTACTCTCATTAACGGTACACTACCTAGTAGGCATGAGGAACCAATCTGCTAAAGCCAATAAACACCCTAAACATCTAATCTCTTAGGCTAGGTATGCAAATCTCTGAAATCACCATGTTCAGACATTTCATCATACATCTTTTGGGTGCAGAAATGTCTAATATCATATTTCAGTTGATCTAGAAAAAAAAAAGCATGAAGAGCAGTGAAACAGAAGAGATCTATAAGCAATCAAACTTAGGCATCTAGGAAGAACAGGAAATCAACACCAGTATACCCCATCCTCACGAACCTAGGGAAACTACTCACTACACATGGTGGGTATGAAATCAGGAAAAACAGAAAACATTATTTCAAAACCGAACATCATGATCCAAAGTCAAACTATGAAAAACACTAAGAACATCAAGGTAAAAAAAAACAGAGGATGATGATCAAGATGCATGAGATGAAGATGAAGAACAACAAGAACAACAACCCAGAAAAACAGAGATCTAATAAAATAGTAACCAAACCCAAAAATGGTGATCAAGACAAAAACAAGATTAGAAGCATAAATTAGTAGATCAACATGCACCACATAGTTCACAACCTTAATCTAAGCATGAAAATGAAGAAATCAGAAGCTAAACATAAACTTTATAAGAAATCTGGGTTTGATCATCATGAACAACAACGGAAAAAACAGAGAGAAGAAAACCTAAGAACAAAACTCAAAATGGCAACAAAATAAAACTGAGTGCAAAAATGGCATTTTTAGGGCTTCTATAGTATTTCAAAAAATCCCTAAAAACGCAAAAAGACAAATAACCAAAAATCCTAATGATTCTTCTTAGCTCGAAACTTAGTCGAAGCAGAAGAAGATGTAATCAAGGTGATGTTGGCTTGAGGTCGAGGCATCTTCGAAGCGCAGCTCAAGGCGGCACGGGCTAAGGCGATCAAGGCGGGCTACTTGGCGAGAATGTTCGAGTGACCAAGCTGAAGGGGAGAGGCTCGAGCTAGGGGTCGAGCCAGATGCTCGAGGCATCTTAGCCCGATTTGATCGAGGCGGAGTTGAGCCTTGGTTGAGGTGAGAAAATCGGGTGGAATGCAAGGTCAAGCCGTGTGGCTTGATCACAAGTTTGGTCGTGATCGAGGGAGTAAGGTGCTAGAGATCGAGTTGGGCTTGATGGCTGATCAAGCTGGGCTAGATGGCTGATCGAGCTGGGCTCGATGGCTGATCGAGCTGGGCTTGATGGCTGATCGAGCTGTTGATC
Source organism: Iberis pinnata (assembly GCA_900406425.1). Taxonomy (NCBI): domain Eukaryota; kingdom Viridiplantae; phylum Streptophyta; class Magnoliopsida; order Brassicales; family Brassicaceae; genus Iberis; species Iberis pinnata. The sequence continues at coordinate 16,444 of OVBE01002079.1, read as the reverse complement.
GAGGCTGGCTGGCCGTGGGTCGAGGCTGGCTGGCCGTGGATCGAGGCAGTCGTGTTGGCTCGATCATGGCTTGATCAAACTTGGTCTTTTCGGGCTTGGCTCTTCCTTTCCCTTCTCCAAGATTGCAATAATGTTCTGAAAACTCCTGAAAGTCTTGAAAAATCTCCAAAATGCATATGTATGCTTATGCTAATGCGAAACTTCCTGAAAATGCAAATTTACAAAGAATGTCCTAGGAATGCAATATATTGACTTCTAAATAATCCTAAAATGATGGTAAATGACTTCCTAAAACCACTAAAATGCAGAGACATCATTTTTAGAGACACAAGGATGGCTATGGACTTGAGCATTTTTTTTATTTGCACTTGTGTAGCTGTTTCTCAGCCGAGTAGTTGTCACACAAACTCAATTTTTCCCTTTTTTATATTTGTGCACACTTGAATGCCCTTTTTTCTTACACAACTATCAGTGTGTCTCACGCCTATCCAAACAGTGATCTAGCCCAAATGATAATGTGGTAGCATCATCATTCAGGAAGAGTGTTTTTCTTCATCGACACTCTTATAGCTTACTGTCTTTGAAGTGCATGAAGAGCATCTCTTTTCATTATATGACTTGCTTAGCAAGAGGTTTTAAAAACGTTTTATCTCATCAAATCACAGCTATTTATCACCTTAAACTATACAAGTTTTATTGACTAATTTAAAGTTCACAAACACCTAGAGCCTTTCGAAGCCCTAAGAAGGTGTTCAAATCAAGAGGTTTAGTAAAAATATTTGCTAGCTGATTTTCAGAAGAAACATGTTCAATCACCACTAGTTTATCCTCTACAAGTTCCCTAACAAACCGATGCCTTATGTCTACATGCTTAGTCCTTGAGTGTTGTACATGACTATTTGAGATATTAATTGCACTCAGGTTATCGCAATGAACTAGTAATGATTCAAAAATCATACCATAGTCACTTAGCATTTGCCTCATCCACAAGAGTTGTGTACAGCAACTTCCTAAGGCAATATACTTCACTTATGCAGTAGAGAGAGACAGTTCTACTTCTTATTGTGCCACGAGACAAGGTTATTTCTGAGAAAGAAACACCCTCATGAGGTGCTTTTATGATCATCCAAGCAACCATCCTAGTCAGCATCACAGAAACCTGCAAAATTGACATTAGTTTCTCGTGTGCATTATTGACAGTAATCTGTTGTACCCCGAACATATTTGATAATACGTTTGACTGCAACAAGATGTGATTCTCTTGGAGTTGCTTGATAGCGAGCACGCAATCCAACACTTAGGCAGAGGTCCAGTCGGCTTGCAGTCAAGTACAGTAGGCTACCAATCATTGCTCTATACATCATTTCTTCCAGTTTCTTCCCTGATTCATCTTTAGATAGCTTGTTGGTAGTTCTCATTGGTGTCCTTGCAGATTTACTCGTTTGTAAACCAAATCTCTTCACCAGGTTCCTTGCATAATTTGCTTGAGAAACAAAAATCCCTTGTTCTGATTGCTTTACCTGCAAACTGAGAAAATAATTGAGCGCCCTAACCATGCTCATTTCAAATTCTTTTGTCATGATACGAACAAATTCATCAATCATCTTCTGATTAGTACTTCCAAAGATAATATCATCGACATAAATTTGTGCAATCAGAATATCTCCATCCTTATGCAAAATGAACAACGTTTTATCCAACCTGCCTCCTTTGAAACTTGATCTTACAAGATGAATTGTCATACGCTCATGCCATGCTCTCAAAGCTTGCTTAAGCCCACAGAGAGCTGGATTAAGCTTATACACATAGGTTGGAAATTGTGGATCTTCAAAGCCTTTGGATTGTTGCACATACACTTCTTCGCGTAACACACCATTCAGGATAGCACTTTTCACATCCATTTGATATAACTTGATTCGCAACTTACAAGCCAATCCAAGTAACAGTCTTATAGATTCTAACCGTGCAACTGGAGCGAAGGTTTCATCAAAATCAATACCTTCAATTTGAGAGCACCCTTGTGCTACAAGTCTTGCTTTTTATATGATCACATTCCCATCTTTATCAATTTTATTCTTGTATAACCACTTGGTACCAACTACATTCACACGATCTGGTTTGGGAATCAAATTTCATACATCAAGTCTTGTGGATTGTTCGAGTTCTTCATGCATAGCTGCTGTTTAGAATTCATCTTCAAGAGCTTCATTTACTGATTTAGGCTCTATAACAAGCTAGTTTCACCATCTCTTTGAAGTCAATCACTTTCTTTCGTGTTCTTTTTTCACCCATAACGTCTCCTATGACATCCTTCGAATAGTGGTTCCTGTGAACAACTGGTTTAGTTGTCTCTCTTATTTCATTCTCCTCAGATTGACTTACACATTATTTTCTGTGTCTGGTTCTTTAGAAGTGTTTAGATCTGGCATAGTGTTATGCTTACACTCTGCATCCTGTGTATCACACAAGTTCTCGTGTAGCACATCATTGATTCTAACTTGCTGCCTATCATCAAAAATCACATTAACTGATTCGCATATGGTTTTGGTTCTTTTGTTGTAGATGTGATATGTCATGCTGCTTGTACCATATCCAAGAAACATACCCTCATCACTTCTTGAATCAAATTTTCCTAGACTATTTTTTCATTAAGAATGTAACAGGTACAACCAAAAACATGAAAGTAGCTGAGATTTGGAGTCGTTCCTTTCCAGATTTCATATGGAGTAGTCTTGGTTCATGGCTTTACGTATACTCGATTAATTATGTAACATGTCGTATTAACTGTCTCAGCCTAGAACATGTGTGACACATCATTTCCATGAAGCATAGCTCTTGCCATCCCTTGTAATGTTTGATTCTTTCTTTCCACAATTCCATTTTGTTGAGGAGTTCTGGGTGTTGAGAACTGATGACGTATCCCTTGTTCTTGACATAAGTTTTCGAATGTTTCATTTTGAAACTCTCCACCATGATCACTTCTGTTGGAGCAATACCTCTTTTGTCAAATTTTAGTTGAAGGAATAATATCTTGAAGCTCTCAACTGCTTTTGATTTTTCTCTTAAAAAATGCACCCAAGTGTATCGAAAATAATCATCGACCAAAACAAAGATATACCTCTTCCCTACAATGATCTCAGTTTGTATTGGACCCATCAAATCCATATGAACTAAGTCAAAGATCTGCTTAGTATTTATCTGAGTAACTTGCTTATGTTGAACTGTGATTTATTTTCCCTTCATTCAAGCATCGCAAACTTTATCTATGGTTGATTCTAAAGAAGGTATTCCACGAACAAATCCTGCTTGAACTAAGCATTGAAGACCGTGAATGTTCATGTGCCCAAGCTTTATGTGCCACATATCGATTTGTGATTTAACAGTTGTAAGACACTTATGTTGTGGTTTCCACATGTAGCAGTTATTACCAGACCGTATTCCTAATAGAATCACTTCATTGTGCTAATTTAGTGCCTTGCAGTCCACTTTGGTAAAGACAACTATTAATCCTTCATCACACAATTAACTAATATTGATAAGATTAGTGATAGGCTCAGGTTTTAAATCATAAATCTACACTGCAGAGAACAAATCCTTATAGTATAGCTTAGGGTCGATCCCACAGAGACCAGACAGTACGACTCTCAGTCAAAAATTGATTCTAACTAAGACAAGATAAAAGAGAGAATGTTTTTAAAACAATTTAAAAGTAAAGCGAATGTAAACTAATAGAATAAAACGCTAGGCAATAGGGAAGTTCCATATGTATTTGATAAAAGGATTTTTCAGTCCTAAAGGGTATCAGTTCCCCATCATTGTAGTATAGATGGGTTATCAATCCAATCAGGTGTGTTCTAACAATCTGAATTGCAATGGATGCTTCAAAATCAAGCTAAACAGTAAAAAATGGTGGTTTACTAACAGGTTCTAAGTGCAGTGAACATGCTGGAAGTAAAGTGCATTAACAGAGTAAAAGCAGAGAGAATGAAAGATGTAAACAATTGTGAAGCAGTTCCTGAGGACTAAAGATAATCAACCAGAGATCCGTCTCAATCTACATAAGCACCTAACATACCATAAACAATCATGTAAGCTATCCCTAGACGGTAGGTTCATAAGTAACCAATTCCAGTCCCTTGAAAAATAGAATTAATCCAATCAATCACAGACATAACTCCCGTTAAAGGTACACTACCTATAAGGCATTAAGCATCAACCTACCAAAGCCAAAAATCCCCCTAGTCATCCAACCTCCTAGGTTGAGATGCATATCTTAAGCATCTAGGCATTTCGTAAGGATAGACTAATCTCTGAAATCACCATGATCAGACATTCCATAGAACGCTTTTCGGGCGCTGGAATGTCCAAGATCATATTTTGATTGGCGTGAAAGAAACCAACATTAAACACAATAAAACGTAAAGGATGTAAGTTTTCACACAAGCTTAGGTGTCTAAGGTTAGATCAAGACATCAACCCTAGTCTACCCCATCCTCAGGAACTTCAAGAACTACTCACTACTCAGGGAAGTAAAAACAGAGAAAACTGAAATCATAACTTCAAAGCTAAACATGCAGATCTAAGGAGAAGCTATGAATAACAGTAACAATAGCAAGAACTCAAACCCAGAAACTAAGAAAAGCAATGAAACAGTAAAAACAAAGATGAAGAACAAACTAAAACAGAAGATTAAAAAGCTTAAAATGTAAATCAATATGCACCAGATAAGCAACAACTGAAAGCTAAGCAAGAAAGTGAAGGAAAAATAGTAGATTAACACAAACTTAAAAGATTATGGATTTTTACACCAAGAACATGAAGAACAACAAAGGGAATGAAAACCTGAGACTAAACCTAAAAAGGAAAGAAAAATAAGACTTCTGCAAAAAGAGGTGAGTTAGGGCTTTTATAGTGTTCAGAGAAAAGCCCTAAATCGTACTAAAGACAAAAAATAATCATTGGCTCGGATCTTGGGTCAGGTCTACTTCAGAATTGAGTTGGTCGGGTCGGAGCGTGTTTGACTCAATTTGGTAAGTGCAAGATCGATCTAAGCTGGAGACGCTTGAAAGAGATCGATCCAGAAGTTGAGCTTGATATCTATCCAGATTGTTTATGCCTTGCACGAGATCGATCTGATGTTGAGTGCTAGGATCGATCCAGAAGTGATGCAGGATTGATCTGGACATGTGCTGGGATCGATCCAGATATGTGCTGGGATCGATCCATGAGTGAGCTGCAGGATCAAAAAAAAATTGTGCTGGGATCGATCCATATAGGCGTTGGGATTGATCCAGATAGGTGCTGCGGGATCAATCTGGAATCGGTGCAGGAGTGAGCTGAGATCGATCCAGATTAGTGCCAGTCTATTTCACGCTAAGTGCTGCTCCATTCCATGTTAAGTCCTGCTGTTTTGAATTCTCACAAAACCTTTATGAAAACTCCTAAAAGTCCTGAAAAATCTGCAAAATGCGTGCATATGTGAATTCTAATGTAAAATTCCTAAAAATCACAAACTTACTAAAATCAACTATATATGTGATGTATGCTCTCCTAAAGGCCTCAGAATTGATGCTAAATGATATGTAAAAACCATGACAATTCAGAGTCATCAGTATTCACCTTTGAGGTTTAGGTTGACAAGCAAGATTAACAATGAAAATAGTTCTCAACTCAAAAGACAACAATAGACTAATCTCCTCTCGAAGTATTAGATCTCTATGATAGAATTTCTAGAAATAAAGACTAACCTTCTCCTGAAATCTTAGATCTATAAAATAGATAATTAAAATCATGCAATGATTACAAATTTGATATGTTCATAAGCATTCTAAGATAATACTCCCGCAAACAACGATACTTATTCATCTAGACTAGGTCATATTAGATAAACCAAATCCCTTTGTATATATTAACCTAAAATCATGAACTAGATGATAAGGCTAATTCAAGCAATAATAACAAATCTAGACTAAGAACCTAACAATTTAAATCTATTAAAGTCAAACCCTAACCATCAAAACCTGTTTTCCCTGGGAAATCCCTAAATCCTAACAAAGAGACTACTCAGACATAGCAAATCAATCAAAAATCATTAATTGAGAAAGCGTATTCAGAAACCAGAATTTAATTAAAGTAAATAGAGAGTTCATAATTCTTCTCCAAAATACAGGTGTCATGATTCGTCTCTCTCAGAAAAGCTTTCAGAATAATGAATTGAATTGTATATGTGTCTGTGTCTGTGTAGTAACTTTTTCTGTCTCTAAAAAAAACCTAAACTTCTCACTTACATAGAAGTTGAAAAAGAATAAAACCTAATCAGAAATACCTAAGATAAAACTTGAGGACGGAAACATCTTTTTGGCATTTTCTAATGATTCTCGAGTGTTCGGATCGATCGATCCAAGTGTGGATCGATCGATCCAAAATTACGAAAATTTGGTAGTCTTCAGGATCAATTGATCTAGGTATAGATCAATCGATCTGCTCCATCACGTGTTGCACATGCTCCTTCTGCGAGACAACTTGACCAGTCTTCAGTAAAATCGTCATAACTTTTGATTGCTTCATTGGATTGACCTCAAATCACTTTCATATGAAAGATAACTCACGTGGACATATTGAGTTGAAATCTTAGCCCATTCCATCCATAGAAACATCTCCAAATGTTGATCAACGTCAGGCTCTTCTGCTGAACTCTGCTTCTGCATTCGTCAAATTGCATCCATTTCGTGCACAAAACCACATTTTTGCTCCAGAACATCTAAAATATCTGAAATCATGAAAATATACCAAAAACACCTACAAAATACTCGAATGATGACAAATATCAAGTACAAATACTCACTAAAAGGCATCAAAATTGAGTGATATCAATTCCCCCCAGACTTAGATCTTTGTTTGTCCTGAAGTTAAGCAAGACCCAATCTAGAGAAAAGGTTTTGAAACTACACAGGAACTCTCAGAGTCTCAGCAACCTTAAGCATAGATATCAAAACTTAAAAGACACCAAACCTAAACAACCATTACTAAAAAACTGTTCACCACCACATAACTAAAATCATGTTTCCTACTCTAAATCCAACATCAATCAAACCATCAAGTCATCTCAACCAGCTCATTAAGTTCAATTTGATTAGAATAGATGCATTCTTACCAATGGGGTTTTGATTATTGCGCACAAGCACCTCTTCTATCAAAGTTCCCATACCAAACAGAGCATCCAATGAATTCTGGTCCTGACATTTTTCCCCATTTCTTACTTCTTTTTTTTTCTATTTTCCCACTTTTCTGCGTTTTTTTTTTACTTTCGCATTTTTCTGTGTTTTTCTTTTCTTACTGATTTTTAGCAGCCCGGCAATGACAACAGACTTCTAGGTCACAACTTCAACATTTTTCCTAAACTGGTTTTTTAAATTTTTTGAAAGGAGGGAGAGAAAGGATCTGGATCATACTGAAAGAACTTGTCGGTTTTACAGAACACTGAAGAGCAAGACACTTAGCTTTCAAAGTATTTTACCACCACAAGAAAGAGAAATTAAGTTCAATATTAAGTCCTATCATGGCAGAGCTAGCATCAAATCATCAACAATCCAAAAGATCCAGACTTTCAAAAAAAAAAAAAACAATCAGCATTGGGGTTCCAATTCTAAACATATCAGTTAAATCTAAGCCAGTAATCTAAAAAGATCAGTACTATACTCACACTAGGTTAGTTATCATCATATATTCTGGTCATTGTTCCTTCTACTCGACTTATTAAAAACCGCAAAATTTTGAAAATTTTCACCAAACTAATGAAACATCAAAATGATATAAAATATGATTATTAACTATACTCCCTCCCTAGACTTAAATCACACCGTCCCGATGTGAAATAAACCTAAGAGAAGGAATAATGACCAATAAATAAATAGTCAAATGAATAGTTTAAAAGAAGTTCAATACTTACTTGGAACAAAGATCGACTGAAATTTTTGTATGATGGATCGATCGATCCCTAGACGGATTGATCGATCTCTAGACGGATCGATCGATCTCTTATTACGTATTAAAACTTCATGGGCATGGATCGATCGATCTGTATGTCCGACCTAAATTTTCTTGAAATATCTCTTAAACTCAAAACTAAAAATCAATAGATTAGTTAACTAATTAGGATTGACTCTACACAAAAATCAAAGAAAATAAATCAAATTAGTGGGTTGCCTCCCACTCAGCGCTTTATTTAACGTCTATAGTTAGACCCACTTACCTTCTATGCTGAATCTAGTTCAGCTATAATAGAAGCTATAGTTCTACCATCCTTTTCTGATATCTGCAGCTTCAACATCTTATTCATTGCGGCCTTCTTGAAATAATTCCCTTTGTTTTTAAGATCTTGAACAAAAGGAATCCTAACCTTAGAGAAAGGTTTTGGAAATCCTTTACTCTTTACTCTATAATCAACCCATTCTTCACCCATTGACTTGGGAATCAAAGTCATGTGAGGTTTCTTCCTACCTTCTTTCAAATTTCCTTCACCTTTACCCTTGTTTTTTGAAACTAGTTCTGGTGCATCCTTTTCTTCTCCTTGATCATCCAGATCCAACTCATCATTCTCATCCATCTTTTGTAAGTTTATCTTCCCCCTCTTCTTCATTCTTGGGGTAGAACCTTTGAGTGGAACTTGAGATTCAGTGCTCATGACTTTAACATCAGAGTCTTTAGATTCGGTTTGAGAGGCCTTCTCCGATTTTACCTCTTTGATCACTATGATCCTTGCTGCCGGTACGTAGGGTACTAAGGGATAATAGTATGTTTTCTGGATGTTGGTGAGATAAATTCGTTTATGAGGAACATGCATCATCGCTCCTACTGATGCTAAGAACGGTCTCCCCAGAACTAACGATCCTTCAGAATTCTCATTCATGTCAAAGACATGGAAAATCAACAGGGAGAATGCAGTCTCCCACTTGAACCATAAGATCAGACATTCCCGAAGGTCTTATATCCCTAAGTCCCAGCTTCTCAGCTACCATCTTTGACATGATGCTAAAGTTAGCACCAGTGTCACACATCGATTGGTTGAACAAGACTCCTTTAGCCTTTACTGGAATCACAAACTCACCTAGGTCCTCTAACTTATGAAGTCTTCTTACCGGAAGAAACTGCTGAGAAACAACATCATAGTACATATGTTCTTCAGTAGGGGCCTTAGGTCTGTTGGGGCAAGAGGTTTGAATCTTAGCAAGTTGCTTTGAATTTGATGAAGGTTTTGAAGGTGGATCGATCGATTTGTCCTTGGATCGATCGATCCCTTGGTTCTTTGGAATTTGGTCTGATGGATCGATCGATCAGAAGCTTCTGAGCTTTTCCGTAACATTGAATCGATCAATCTGAACCTCTGCATCACTTTTCCCATTCTAAAAATATGCAAATTCTGCAGACTTTTCATCCTTTCCATCAGAACTTGAATTCAATGCTTTGATATATCCGTTGGGATTATCTTCAACCTTTCCTGGTAGCATACCAGCTTGTCTTTTAACTGCTTCAAAAGTTTGAGCCACTTGTACATCTAACTTCTTCACATGAGTAGACAATGATTCGAACTTGTTGTTCAAATCGTTATACATACCATCCAGCTTTGCATTCAAATTCTTTTCAAACTGCTGTTGACTCTCTAATATTTGCTTCAACATCACCTCCATCTTATTATCTTGTTGCACTTGAGTTTGAACCGTTTACTGAAAACCAGGTTAAGGGGTTTGTAAAAAAACCGATTTATGAACAAATGTATGTCCAGACTTCTGCGCAAAGGTATTCTGAGGAGGATAAGACTGGTCTTGAGGATTCGCAACATTAGTACTCCTCCATGACAGATTACCTTTGTTGTAACATGGATTTTACCCTTGGTTGTACACTCTTTGTCCCTGGCTATTAATATAGCTAACCTCTTCGATGTTCTCAGATTCATTGACTGCAAAGCAATCAGCTTCAACTTTCTCAACATCTTTAACAAAACTAACATGCTTCTCATTATGTTTCTTCAGAAATTGAGTATGAAGCTCCTTCACTTTTGCTAGTCCAGAAGAATCTGAACTAGATGATCGAACCCTGCGATCATAATCAGGAAAACGGTTGCTATTACTAGCAGCTAGATTGTCGATTAGCTTGTAAGCTTCATTCAAAGGTTTAGTCATGAAATCACCATTACTAGTTGTGTCTTGAGAGAGTTGGTATTTCTGATCAATACCTCTATAGAAGGTATTCAAGAGGTTCAATTCAGAAAAACTGTGATGTGGAGAATCTCGCAGGTACTCTTTGAACCTGTCCCATGCTTCATAGAAGGATTCCACCGGTCCTTGCTGGAATTGAGAGATCTTACTTCTCAAGTTGTTGGTTCTGGTGGAGGTGTAAAAGTGGTTTAGAAACTTGGCTTTGCACTCATTCCAAGTTTCTATCGAGTTAACAGGTAATGACTTAAGCCACCTCAGAGCTCTATCAGGTAAAGAATGATTGAAGAGATTACAATGCACAAAGTCTTTAGAGACTCCATTCAGCTGAGTAGTGCTACAAATATCTTCAAAACTATCAATATGGTCCATAGGATGATCAGTAGACAAGCCATGGAATTGGTTTTTTCGTAGCAACTCGATCAGCTGAAACGGGAACTAGTAGTCCTGTCTTTGAGGTTGTGGAGGGTGGAGGGCGTTTCTATTAACTAGGAAGGCTTCAGGGTTGTTCAAATCGCCAACAAGTACCCTGTTTTGGGGGAGGTGGGCGATTTCGATTCTGTCCCGATGGGACTTGTTCGTCATTTCCATCGCCTAGATTGGAATTTTCAGCTCTTCGGTTTGCATCACTTTCGAGATTCACCGACAGCACTTGATTGTTGCCTCCTTGTTGGTCTAGTGCCAACTGTCCTATCTACTCCAAGCCTGGAGGGATCTGGGCGTTATGTCCTAAAGGGATGATCGAAATCAGAATTACATTATCAACCATTGGTATGGATGAACTAGCGCTTCTTTTAGACTTCCGGTTTGAGCGTTCTAATCGTGCAAGTTCTTTGTTTGTGAGAATAAGCAGTTCAGGTGATTTTTCCGATCTCCTGGTCATGCACCTTCAAAACAAAAACAAGCAGAAAGAACAAAATTAGTACTGAAAATAATAAATCTTAGACTATACTCTAAGAAAAATTTAAAAGGCACTATATTGGTCCCCGACAACGGCGCCAAAAATCTGATAGGCTCAGGTTTTAAATCCTAAATCTACACTGCATAGATCAGATCCTTATAGTATAGTTTAGGGTCGATTCCACAGAGACCAAATAGTACGACTCTTAGTTAAAAATCAATTCTAGCTAGGAAAATATAAAAGAGAGAATGTTTTTAAAACGATTTAAAAGTAAAGCAAATGATTAAAAAGTGAATGTAAACCAATAGAATAAAACACTAGGCAATAGGGAAGTTACACAGGTATTCAGGTTTGAGGTTCAGGTTGACAAGCAAGATTAACAATGAAAATAGTTCTCAACTCAAAAGAAAACAATAGACTAATCTCATCCCGAAGTATTAGACCCCTATGATAGAATTTCTAGAAATAAAGACTAACCTTCTCCCGAAATTTTAGATCTTTGAATCAGATAATTAAATCATGCAATGATTACAGACTCGATATGTTCATAAGCTTTCTAAGACAATACTCTCACAAGCAAAGATACTTATTCATCTAGACTAGGTCAGATTAGATAAACCAAATCTCTTTGTATTTATTAACCTAAAATCATGAACTAGGTGATCAGGCTAATTCAAGAAATAATAAAAAAATCTAGACTAAGAACCTAACAATTTAAATCCATTAAAGTCAAACTCTAACCATAAAATCTATACTAAGAACCTAACAATTTAAATCCTTAAAACCTAACAAAGAGACTACTCAGACATAGCAAAGCAATCAACAATCATTAATTGAGAAAGCATATTCAAAAACCAGAAGTTAATTAAAGTAAATAGAGAGTTCAGAATTCTTCTCCAAAATACAAGTGTCAGGATTCGTCTCTCTCAGAAAAGCTTTCAGAATAATGAATTGGATTGTATCTGTGTCTTTGTTGTAACTTTTTCTGTCTCTAAAAAAAAAATCTAAACTTCTCACTTATATAGAAGTTGAAAAAGAATAAAACCTAATCTGGAAAACCTAAGATAAAACTTGAGGACACAAACGTCTCTTTGGCATTTTCCAATAATTCTCGAGTGTTCAGATCGATCGATCCACACTTGGATCGATCGATCCACACTTGGATCGATCGATCCGAACTTACGGAAATTTGGTAGTCTTCAGGATCGATTGATCTAGGTGTAGATCGATCGATCTGCTCCATCACGTGTTGCACATGCTCCTTCTGCAAGACAGCTTGACCAGTTTTTAGTAAAATCGTCATAACTTTTGATTGCTTCACTGGATTTACCTCAAATCACTTTCATATGAAAGCTAACTCACGCGGCCAATTTTATTTGAAATATTAGCCCATTCCATCCATAGAAACATCTCCAAATATCGATCAACTTCCGGCTTTTCTGCTAAACTCTGCTTCTGCATTCGTCAAATCGCATTCATTTCGTGCATAAAACCACCTTTTTGCTCCAGAACATCCAAAATACCTGGAATCATGAAAATATACGAAAACACCTAGAAAATACTCGAATGATGACAAATAGCAAGTAAAAATACTCACTAAAAGGCATCAAAATTGAGTGATATCAATTAGCTTTGAGTCCCTCGACATAGTACACATTTACGAGTTGTGGGTGTTCCAGGTCATCAATATTTTCTACACCATGAATCTTACATTGAATTCCATCACCAAACGTCACTATTCCACTTTTAACTCTAGTGAGAGAGTTCAATGTATCTGAATGTCCTGTCATATGTCTTGAACATCCGCTATCGAAGTACCAGGCTTCATGATCTTGAGATTTGGTAGTCGCATATGCGATGTCTTTTACATCTTTAGAGTTTGTGGTGGCTGTGTGACACACAGATGACACAGCAAAGTTACATTGCAGATTAACTGGATCATAACTTCCTTCAACCATGTCATTTACTTGTCTTTTCGCATACAAGACACGCTTTAAGAAATTTCTTTGGTTCAGGATAACATTCTCCCATACTCCAAGCCTTTTTAATACATTTATGGATAATATAGCATCGTTTCCAACTGTGCCCAGAAACACCACAGAAGTGGCAGCCTCTCTTGATATGTGCATTCTTAACCTCTTTTCTTTTAGCAACAATTTCTTTGATCAGTACTTTCTCTTGTTTTGGAACAAAGTTGGACATATTGTTAACCTCGGAGCCAGAAAAGGATTCTGATCCTTGGAATCCAAGCCCCCAATGCACTTTTGGTGGTTGTCTCATGCTTAAGATTTGATCCAGATTTTTTGTTTCACTGTTGAACATTCATATCTTTTTGTGGTTCTCCGTTAATTTCTGTTCCAGCTCTTGCTGTTTTCTTCTCTCTTATTCTACGATCTCAGATAACCTTTACAACCTCTTCCCCTGCTTTTCCTTCATTTGGATAGCTAGTTCATCTTTCAGTTTTGTAAGCTCATTCCCTATTTCTTTTACTGAATCTTTTCCTTCTTTCTGTTCTTCCTTGATGACTTCACTTTACTCCATCTCCAGTATATTCACTAGAGCTTTGAACATAGCTTTTTCCTTAATCAACAAAAGATTTTCATTGCTTAACTTCACACACTTTTCATACATATTTTTTAGCTCCAGCTTCGGATTTATGAGTTCATCATAAGAATCACATTCTGAAGATTTTGCTTCAACACCTATACTTGCGTGTGACACAAGAGCAACAAAGTTCAACATAAGTTTTTCTTCCTCTTCTTCTCAATCAGTTTTAGTATCACTTAAAAAAAGAATAGATTTTTCAGTTTTCTTCAGAGAGCTAGGACACTCATTCCTGGTATGTCCAAATCCTTTGCGTTCAATGCACTTTAGCTCTTTTCTCTTTGTGAGTGGACATTCACTTCTGAAGTGACCGTATCTCACACTCGTGACATTGTATATCCTTCTTTTGTATGTTCTTGTCCCCATCATTTCGTGAATTCCTCAAAGCATATCTATCTCCCTCTTGTTTCTCAAATCGGTTTTGTGTCCAATTTTGACCTTTCTCAATACGCTTCACCATCTTGTTGAAGTTTTTTGCCATTAAACTTAAATTTTCTTCAATCTGTTGAACTCGATTATCTTCAGTTTGAGTTGTGAATGATATTCCTTTTGATTTATTGGGTTTATCAATTTCAGTATCCAATTTTTCTGCTTTCAACATTCCAACCAATTGATCAAACTTCATGTCATCAGATTCATGGCCATCTTCAGAACAGCCTTGTGAGCATGATATTTTGGAGGTAAACACTTGAGAAGCTTCTTGACCAACTTTTTCTCTTTATATTTCTTACCAAGAACAATTGATTCATTTGCTATAGATCTTAGTTTCGTAGAGAAACTGGTAATCGACTCATCATTGTCCGTCTTCAAGTTCTCGAATCGAGAGGCAAGATGATCTATCTTTGTCCTTCGTACATTGATATCCCCTTCAAAGTGTGTGACAAGTGTGTCCCATGCATCTTTAGCAGCTTCACGTCCTTGGATGAGTTCACATTGTTCAAGACCAACAACCATGAATATGGGAGAGATAGCTTTGGAGTTATACTTTGAGGCTGACTTTTCTGCTTCGGTTCATTGATCAATCGTTTTAGGTATCACTTTCTGATTTTCATCAAGCGTAGTAGGTTCTTTCCAACCATGAACAACAACTGTCCATACATCTTCATCCATGCTCCTAATGACATGTCTCATATGAGCTTTCCAATGACCGAAATTACCTTCATCAAGCATTAAAGGTTTATGAACTGCAATCAATTTCTTTATCGTCTGCATGTTGTTCTTAGGATCTCAACATATGAGTGATTTTATAATAAAATCAACGAGGTGACCTGCTCTGTACCAATTGAAAGTTCTAACACTACATAGACAACAAAGAATTTTCCATTTAAAACACTTTATTAAGAACAACTTAAACAATTTTACAGATCTGTTTAATCAGATTGACACGATGACAAGAACTCTTGACTCGACACTGATCAGTTTCTAATCTACCCTGTCTCACACACACCAAGAGACGTGTAACACTCGTTTTTCACTCACCAATGAAAACCCAAAACACTCACAAAATTCCTCTCACGACCAAGCTCTGCTTCTCTATTTTTTCAAGCACCGTCCTAGGTTAAAATCCACCTGTCTTTTTTATACTTGTTCATATATCTAAATCTTCCATTTAAAATCTTCTTTTAATCTTAATTTCCTCATATCTTCTTGTTAAAATCTTCTTTTATGATTTTATCTTTGGCGACAAATAACAATCTATTCTTTAAAAACTGCAAATTTGTCCTTCAAAATTTCTGATTTAACATCAACATGTCAACAACTTTATAAAATCCATTTATTATAAATGGTTAGATTTGAAAGTGTTCCGTCACAAAAGTTCGGGCAAATAAAAAAATTATTATCATGTAGAAGATGGATCTTTTTTATGTATGTTCTCTACAATGAATATAGTGTATATATATAATCGAGGTAGTGCACCTAATGATAGTTTATATTGTGATTTTTTAATTCTTTTTAATGATTGTGTCTGTATTGGACATGTTCACCAACCAAAGTTGACATGTTCTATTCTAATTTGCAATCACCAAATAATTAAACAGAAGCTTCTGGATATATGGTTCATGGATAATGAATACATGCGAGTATTTTTCAATTTGGATGCACCAAACCGAACCGAATATAAAATCCAAAATTTTTGTTACTGAACTCCAACGGTAATCAAAGCTTTTTATATGTATAAGAAATCAACATTGGTAGAAAAATAAAATCAAGAAAATGAGCTAGAATTTGAATAGGTTTCTTATAAACCGAATCATACTCAAACCCAAAACTCATATACCAAACTCAAGATAATTGTTATCATCTTACTTGTTTTTCTATTAAACTAGAATTTGAACATGATCGTTATGCCAATGCAAATTTTATCTATAATAGAGTTTGAATTCAGAGCCAACCTGTAATGGCCAAAAAGTCAGAGAATAAAAAAAGTAAAACTCAAGATTGACAAGTCAGGGTTTTCTGTATTAAAAAAAAAACTCGCAAAGTTTATTAAATAGACAAATCAAATTGTGAGGTCAATTAAATGCAAGTTAAACCATGAGGTGCAATACAACCCACCCGTTAACTGACTGTGTATAATCAACAGTTTGCTTAAAACGGTGAATTTGGCTACGTTTGGGAACGACTAACAGTCTGAAATTGGAATTAAAATTGAATTGGGATCGATTTTGCATTAGGATTCATCCGAGAGAGAGAGAGAGAGAGAGAGAGAGAGAGAGAGAGAGAGAGA
>OVBE01002078.1:0-32487 GCA_900406425.1 Iberis pinnata | reverse complement strand
TTTATATATATATATATATATATATATATATATATATATATATATAGCAAAATACTATTAGGTTTTATGATTTCTAAAATACGAGAGAAACAACCTCGTTACATAAATACTAAGAAGTAACTTCTGTAAAAAACAAAAAAACAAATTAAGGAGTAATTTTCCATGGATGTACAAGCCCCACTGGCTTACTGATGTCGTTTCTTGTATAAATTCCATCAAGTCTAGCATACCATTCACGAAGCTGACCACATCGTTTTCTAGCGGCTCCTCGATATGTTTCAAGGTTATCAAAAGAGAATGTTTTACTACCATGTTTGAATTTTAAATAACACTTGAAAGTTTTCCTTTCAAAATTACTACAATCTTTAAAAGAAAAAGTAAAAAATCTATTGTTTAATAAATCTTTGGGTCCTGTATGAGTATCCACTGACTTTTTATGTATAATGTCACATTTGTTGCTATGACAATTATACTGGAGAGTAACACCCCTACCAAGTTCGTTTTTAATTACTACTTGATGTAGTCTGCAAGTTTCATTTAACCCAAAACAAACAACAATAACTACCATAAAAATTGTACGGTGATTCATATTTTTCTTTTCTATAGAATAAAATCTTTTGAGATATAAGATCAAATATTATGCAGAAGTATTTATATTTTTTTGTGTGGATGACGTTTTACTTCTAAATATGAAACATGCTATTTTTATCGTTAACTAAATTTAGGAATGAGGAATATATATGGTCAAAGAAGAATTTAATCAATCAATATGATGATTCATATTTTTTCCCCTTCAAAATAGACAATATTTTTGTTATTAGAATAAACTTTTAATTTTTACAATCTACATAAACTATAAATATAATATTAAAATAGACAATGCTTTCAATATTTAAATAAAGAACCATACAATTATAAACTAAACTATAATAATTTGGTTATTTAGACAATTTAAACCATCACGAGATGTGTTATATTATTACATTAAAAGATGATATAGATAAATGTACGGATCTCAGCGCCTTGTTGGATGTCGTCGATGAATGGCAGGTCACATGGGTTATAAAAAAAAAAAAAATTGTCTTGATGGTATTTTATGAAATTTCTCTTGATCAAATTCAAATTGGGATTTAGTATATATTTGTTTCTACATTTTTTAATTACAAATGCTAAGTTACTCATTCAAAAAACAAAAGATGCTAAAGTATTAGTGTTTTTTATGTGAGTAATACTTATTTGATATTTTAATTGAAAATCACCATAATATTTTATGAAAATTATCTAAAAATACTTCTTGAAAATTTATTGGTTTGATAAATTGAACTCTCAAATTTATCTCTTTAACTCAAAGTAGAATAAACACAACATAAGACTTCAAATGACAAAAAACATAAAAGACAACAAACCCCAAATAAAAGTAAAAACAAATGACACACTTAAAAACATTTATTTTTCAAAATATTTAAATTTTGACCCCAACATTTTCTTCAAATCACACAAAACAGATCAAGAGTTAATCTTCCTACAATTCTTCCTGATTTCTCCACTTGAACCAGTCAAAGGAGAGATATTTCCCATCTTGATCATTGATTCAACAAATTGCTTAAAAAACTCTTCTTGATCTTCTGCAAATTTCTTCACAAGCTCTCTTGATTTCTCATTACTACTAAACAAAACTTGATCTGAATTCAACAAACCTTTGTTCTCTATCAAGTTCTTGAAGTAACCATTGTCAAATTTAGTTACACTCATCATGTCTAACACTGAAAGAATCTGATCACCACCTGATCTTGGACATCTTTGTCGCAAATTCGCAGCGAAAGATTGTTCGATTGTCATGTCTGGACGACCGTTTCCGGATTGATTGTATAGTCTTTGTTTGAAACTAGTACATCTTGAGAATCCAATGGTGTGACTCCCTAAGAAACAGTTTTGATTATGGTTTTTCTTGTAAAGCAAGTAATAGTACTAGGGCTTTTTGGTTTTGTTACTTGTTTGTGAAGTTATTGTGATAGAGTTAAGGAAACTTACCGGAGAGAGCTACAAGATCGGTTACATCGAGTCCTTGACGTTTAAACTTTGAGAGAATTGTTGAGAAAGTGTTGTTTGGTGCAGGAATGTTGTTGTTTGAACCACTTAAACTTGCACTTCTTGAATCTCTTCTTCCTAATGGAACCATCCAGTTTGGTCCACCGGTCTAAACCAAGAACCGAAACAAAGTCAAACTAATGTTTCACTTTTGGTTCGTTACAATAGAGTAAGGTTGGAAAAAACAAAACCAAAAAACGGTTTTAGATAGGTTCCGTTTCCATTCTAATTATTCAATGGTTCCTAAGATGAAAAACCATGTGTATCGGTTCGGTTCTGGGTAACTCAAAACCGAAAGGAACACCTGAATACCCGGACATATATATTTTATAAGGTATTATACTTATTTTTTATAAGATTTTTTTATATATAAAATCGTTTATAAATTTATTATCTACAAGTTCTTTTATAAAGTTATTCTTTACAACGTTTTTTATAAGATCTTTTATAAAGTAATTATTTATAAAGTATTTTACAAAACGGTTTTTAAAACTATTTAGGGTAATTTATTTATTTTCGGATAATTTTTGTTGTAACAGGTATTTTATATATTTCAGGTCTGAAATATCCGAAACCGTTTTAAGAACTAAAAATTTTAGATAATTTCTGGTTTCTCTTACATAGAAACGAACCAATCCAAAACCGACAAGAACCGAACCAGAATCGAACCGAAAATTTGAAAAGTAGCAATTGGATATTAAAATTTAGGACCCGAAGAACCAGAACCGAATGGTTCTGATCCTGAAACCAAACCAAACTTACAAGAACAGAAGAGTCTCTAGCAGCAAGTGTTAAAACATCAGCACAAGAAACAGTTTGAGGACATTGTTTCTCCAATTCAGCTTTAATTTGATCAATTACATCAAACCCACGAGCTGAATTATTATTAGGATTTGAGCCTTTTTCACTAACTATACTTCCACTTGTGTCTAGAAGCAAAGAGCCATCACAACCCTAAAAAATTTTCAAAAGATTAAACAAATAACCAAACCAAAAAAAAGTGAGAGTTTAAACCAAAACCTGAACAAAACAGTCATGGAAATGAAGTCTTAATAAAGAAGCAGCCATTCTAGTCTCTTTAGCAACAGCATTAGCTACAATTGATCTTACAATCATTGCTGCTTGAGGACATGATTGAGAGTAATAGCTAGGGAAGAGTTTGATGTTTCCATTGATTTTGTTGGAGAAAGAGAGAGAGAAGAAGCAAATGAGAGAAAGGAGAAAGAGAAAGTTAGTGATTCTTGCCATTGTTCAAGAAGATGACTTTGTGATGATGAATATGAAGCAATAGGAGAAGATGGTATTTATAGGAAAATGCTTTTGAAGATGAAGAAGAAGTTTGAAGTAATGGAGTTGGTATTAACTAAATTTGGACCAAGATAATATTTTGTTGAAATAACACAAAAGCTAAATTTATATCCCAAATATATCACTTTTTTTTTGATGAATCTGGTATCCGGAGCCTCGAAGGACTCCGACTAGGTCCAAAGCGTCCGCGGTCGCCAAGGGTACCCAGGAGGACCGCCGAAATTCACACCATGTTAATTGACGGTGGCCGGGATTCGAACCCAGGTGGCGGAACTCACAGTTGTGAGCCCTTTACCAAATATATCACATTTTTAAGTTTAAAAGTGTTTCAAAATACCATTAGAATATTATTTTGTTTAAAGATAATATTTTGTTGAAACTACAAGAAAGAAGAAGAATAGTTCCACAAAATAACACACAAAAAGTAAATTTATATTTAAAATATATCACACTTTTAAGTGTTTCGAAATACCATTAAAATATTATTTTTTCCAGAAAAATATCACATAAAAATTGAATTTTAACGAGTTAATATTTAAATTTGTGGGTTTGAGTTACTAATTAGAATTTAATGTTTAGTTTTGAAAGGATTAGAGTTTATTTTTGAGTTTTAGTTTTAAGTTTAAATTATTTAAAAAAAAATTTAAAATTTTTTGATGTTTTGTGGTGTTTTGGAACAATTGGAAGTGTATGATATTTAAAAAATAAAAAAAATTAATGGCATATTAGAGAATCTAAACAATTAATAAAAATCAATTAGAGAATAAGTTTTACAAAATCTATTTGTTAAAAATTTGTTAAAAGGAGTAACTCTACAAATTACCACAAAATAAATGTTGTTTTTTGTTCAAATATACCACACTTCCACTTGTTTTAAAATATCATTAAAATGTTTTCTTTCAAAAAATACCATAAAAATAAAAATTTAATTTTTAAGGGTTTAAATTTTTTATTTATTTGAGTTTACTAACTAAAATTTAAGATTTGGTTTTGAGGGTTTAGAGTTTAAGTTTAAAATTTTAAAATTATTTTAATTGCTTGATATTTTTGGGAAAATGGAAGTGTGGTATTTTTGGAAGCAAAATAAAAAATGGTATTTTTAAGAATCTCAAAGAAAAAGAAAAAGTTAATAAACATTTTATTAGAGAAATGAAGATTTTAAAAGACACTAAAGTTTGGTGTTTGGTAATGGTACCCAACAATGCATGCTTAGTTTGACTAATTAACCTTCTTTTTTGGGTTTAGTTATTAAAAATTAATTTGACATTTTGAAACTTAGAAGGTGAAAAGCAAATTAAGCTTTTAATTTTTAATATATAAAGTTGATCTTTATCCATAATTAACGATTCAATACAATAATTTGAAGACAATTAACTTCTTATTTTTTCTAGAAATTTACTTAATTCACCATATCCATTGGTCTAGACTTTCTTGACTTAAAGCCATAAAACAATATTCAAACTATGCACATACGTATCAAACTACAACAAAGATTACAATTCGACTGAAAAATCATAAACACAAAAATTGAATTTTTAAAAATTTTAAATTTAATTTTTTGGATTTATAGTAACGAGTTAGAATTTATAATTTAGTTTTAAAAAATATGATTTTTTTTTTCATCATAACCTAGTGTCTAAGTAGTTCTCTTCCAATTTAAAGCGACATGGTTCGAACCTGGTTGATGCAATAGATGCAGAGGTGACTACCATTGGGCCACTTGCTCATTTGCAGAAAATTATGATTTAGTTTTGGGGTTTAAAGCTACGAATTTATGATATTTTTGAAATAATGTTATATTTTTATATTACTTTTACAATAAATAGTGGTATTTTAAAAACTAAACTAAAAAAGGTACAATCGAGAAATACTAAACTAAAAAAAGACTAAACAATTTTAATATTTTGGATTTATAGTAACCAGTTATAATTTATGATTTAGTTTTAAGATAATTATGATTTAGTTTTAGGGTTTAAAGCTACAAATTTATTTTAAATTTAGAGAAAATTAGGTAATAGGGTACTAAAAAGTTTTATAATTTGCTAAAATGGTACTTAATAAAAGTTTTTGTATTTATGTACTTTTTCGTTTCGTGAATGATAAATATGAATTGTTCTTGTGAATGATGAATTGTTTATGTAAATGATTAATGATTATGTGAACGATGAATTGTTCATATGAATGAACAAAAATACCTAGTTTTCAAATAAGAAAACAAAATTACCTATTTTCTAAATTAAAAAATAAAAACTTATTTTCCAAATTAAAAAACAAAAAATACTCAATATACAAAATTACTCTTAAATTTATGATATTATTGAAAAAAAGAATTATATTTTTATATTACTTTTATAATAATTAGTGTTATTTTTAAAATTAAACTAAAAAAATGGTATAATCAAGAAATACCAAACTAAAAATAGACTAAACCAAGTATGAACAGAACAATTAGATCCATCTTTTTTTTGTTAAAGAAAAGTAACATATATACAGCCTAGATATAACTAAATGAATCTAAAAGAAGACTCCAAAAATAAATAAATATTTACTTTTGTAAAAGACTTAATTAAAATATAAACAAAGTCCAAGACTTTTTTGTGTAGTGAGAAAGAGAAGAGAGTAGGAAGAGATTCTAACTACTCAAAAACTTTTGACTTTTTACACCAATCTCAAAAAGTTTGACTTGTGAACACACACAAACACAAACTCTTCTTAAAACCAAAGCAACACATGAAATCTGCAGGTTAAAAAAATAAGCAATCTCAAGGTGAAAAGCTAACAACTTCTTTTTGACTTTTCCACAAATTTTTACTCACATTCTAGAAACTAAAACAATCACAGTTCACCAATATCATTTTGATTGAAATAGAATCTCTTACATAGTAAGTAACAGTGTTAGATTGCACCATATGTTTGTCTTTGTGTTGGTGGTTGAGTAGAAGTGACTGAAGATCTGTCCCATGAGACTTCATTAGCAAAAGCATTGTTAATATCTTCATTTCTTGAGTTACTTTGTCCACTTCCACTCACCTTAAAGACCATTTAACATTAGATTTACATAGAAATTGTCCTCATAAAGATCAAACATTGAGGTTGCTTACAGTTTCTAGTAAGCCTGATAGAAGTGACATCCCTGGTAATGCATCAATTCCACGCTGCGTCCATAAGAAACATATTAGTAATTGTCTGAATTAGAGAATTGTTAAAAATATGACATAAAATAGTATTAACCGGCCTGACAAAATTGGCTAAAGAAATGGAATTAAATAGTCTTCGAAGTACGGTACTGTCTATTTTAGGAAAAATAAATTATTCAGGTTTTTCTAATGGGATCGGGTTTGGGGGCTTATATAAGAGGGCTTTAGTTTATTGTAAAATTTAACACATTGATCAATAAAGAAAACCCTCGAACGCTCCTAAATTTGCAGACGAATTCACAACAAGAATCAAGAATAGGTAGTAGAAGAAACCGAAGATTACCACGCGCTCTACTCTTGTTTTGTAGATAAAGCCTCCACAGCAGAAAAGTGTAGATGCAACAATGAATCTGATACACACATTATAACAAATGAGTTTGAGTTAATTCTCCATTTCAATGATTCTCCTGAATATGTTAGTTAGATTATGAGATTGAGAATGTAAGTACACGCAGGAAATGACTCCAAATATCGCCCATCCTTTCGCTGATCCTCCTTCATCACCTTGATTGTATTCTGAAATCATTCAACAATAACAAATTGTATGTATCAGAGAGAAAGAGAGAGATCAAGCAACCGGTATAATAAGCTTACCACAGAGTTTTGTGAGGAAAAACTGAACAGGATCATAACCATCCACTGGTATGGTTACATTGACTTCATATGGATCTCGTCGAGACTTCTCACCTTGGAAATTTCAGTAGAAAGAAAACAGAAAGTTATAGTTTTCGAACGGTAAAGATCAAAAGTACAATGTAAACAGAAGTTCATTACAGTTCCAAGACAATACTAAAGTTGAAGGTGATAAAGTTGTTGGATGGTTTCCGGTTAAGGAAGAACCAGAGATCATGACTTCAAGACCATTCTCTGGTGAAACCTTAATGTTAGGCTTCCCAACGAGTGTCGAAAGAGAAGATATTGCAGTCATATAGAGTGTAAGATGAGTCTGCTCAGTCTTGAAGCTGTGAATCAGAAACACTTTAACTCAAACATGAAGAGAGTAAACAAAGTTCTTGATTTGATTCGGTACCTGAATTCACGATGAGGCTTTTCGAATCCAAACTGTGTCATTCCATTATATACCTATCCAAAACCGAAACCGAAACACTATTTAGTTTATGATCACAACCAAAACAATTGGTTTGCTTTCTTTGTTCTTACAATTTCCCATGACCGAGGATGCAAACCGACTGTAAATCCTTTAAACACTCGTGGGCCAGGTTTCTCACATGGAATAGCTAATTCGACAGTAACTCTGAAACCGGTAAGAAAGAGAAGGAACATGTATCCGTGTAAAGAAAACGATTTTAACATGATTTTTGAATGATTAGAGATGCAATAGTAGTAGAGAGACCTGCAAGTTGAATCTTGTGTGACACTACATATGCACCCAAGTCCACCTAAAATACGAAAACTTAATAGATTTCGATGAATTTCGAAGATTAAACATCTGTAGCCAGAAGCAGACAACACCTTTACAGCGTCCATCGACACAATTCCCGCAAATAATATTGACCTGAACAAACCAAATTCAAAAGATAAGAGACCATTAAAACTCCTCAAAGATCAAAGCTCTTGTGTAGATATCTCTAACCTGTGATGTACGTCCAAGTTTGTCATAACTCTGTTCACAATTCGATAAGTCGCCGTGGTAAAACCCCTAAATGTATACATCATAGTATCATGAAACAAACACTAACAAATGAATCAAAGAAGAAGAAGAAAAAGAGGTTTTGTACTTGAACGAAATCGAAATTTCCAGAACCAGATACAAAGTAGCTTAAAGGATCATATCTTCCAAAATCTACATATCCCTACACACAACAGAAGTGATTTTGAGTTTTTTTTCTTTCATTCTATTCCTGAATCATCACCTGTTTATAAGTTTGATGAATGATATGGAATTTTTACCGTCTGTCCCCTTGTTTCCACATCCTTGCAAAATCTAACCACTAAATCAAACTCCTATATCAATAAAGACAACCAAAATCAAACTTGAAGTCCTTATAAATCTCTCAAGTAATGAATTGAGAATAGAGAATAAACCTTCCCATCATATTGAAATGGATGACCTATCCAACTGGTCTGATCCAAAACTAAGTTAAAGAAGAACTCAAAACACAAACAAAGCAAACTTATTTCTCTTCTTGATTATCACAATATATGACTCTAAGCTTACTTCTCAACACTATTTCAAAAAAGAAAGCAACTTTAAGAGACTCTTAATCAACTAATGCAACAAAGAAAGCTCTTTTACTCTTCTTTACCAAGAATATGACCTTAAGATTTGCTTCATCAATACAATCTCAACAAAGAAATCAACTTTACAAGACTCTTAATCAACTAATGCAATAAAAGCAAGCTCCTTTACTCTTCTTTATCAAGAATAGACTCTAAGCTTTGCTTCTCAACACAATCTCAAAAAAAGAAATCAACTTTACAAGACTCTTAATCAACTAATGCAACAAAGCAAGCTCCTTTACTCTACTTTATCAAAAATAAGACCTTAAGCTTTGCTTCCTCAATACAATCTCAACAAAGAAATCAACTTTACAAGACTCTAACTAATGCAATAAAACAAGCTCTTTTACTCTTCTTTATCAAGAATAAACCCTAAGCTTTGCTTCTCAATACGAATCTCAAAGAGGATACAAAATCGACAAGACGACTTGAATTGTCAAGAGCATAGCAGTTAGATTCTGGGATGGGCACAGATGTAACACCATGGACTCCAAATACAAAAGCTACAATGCCAAAAGGATATTTTCAAAGCTCGAAAACTTCAGGAAATGGGCTAATTTGTCGATGAGAGTTTACCAGAGACGAATAGAAATTGGATGAAACTATGATCTCTTGATGGGCACCACAGTATCTTCATAGTTAGTTAGTTAATACCTGCAACAATCTATTTGGTTCTTTGTTGCTTTTGTTTTGAATTGATTCCTCTAGGATTGTTTTAGGCTGAACATGAGTTAGATTCTCGCCGGCAGATTCCGATTTGCGACGTGAGATCACCTTCACCGTTAAAACCTCTATGTGACTCAGAAGTCTATCTCTCATTAAGTAAACTGATATCGGTTAAAATCAAAATCAAATAACCGGTCCGAATTAACCAAAATTTGTAGAATTGCCATTTGTGTTACAATTTGGTAGTGGTTCGCACCTCATACATCGGATTAAAGGTCGGAGTTTGATTCCTAAGTCTCACACAAAAATGTAAATATAAGTTGTAAGACCTACTGGACGGCCCGTTCTACCCAGATTGAAAAAAATGCTATTTAAAATTTTTTTTTCTTCATAATATTTGATGTTTTACATTATATATATATATATATAATATAGTATAAAAATTGCACTTCACCACTATTGACGTTATTTTTGTTTTTATTCAATAGCGAGAGAGTAAGAGAGTAATGATATTTAGTGTTATTAAACTAATAAATAAGTATTAAAAAAATTAAAAGTTAATTTTATTAATGTGTGAAAAATCCAAAAATCATATTTTTAGAAAAATAAATGTTATTGATAGAAAAAAGACCGGTCCAAAATTCTAGTAAAATAAATAATATCTCGATAAACAAACAAATTTTCATAGTTCTAAATTTATTTATTTTTAACTCAATTAATGTATTTATAAATTAATATTGTTAATTAAGAAAATATCATACTTATAATGGTATTTATAAAGGTATTTATAAGGAAATTTATAAATGTATTTATAATATTAATATTATAATGGTATTAATTAAACTGCTACCTTTAAGTAATTTATAAAGAAAATTAGCTATTTTGTGGTTTATAGGCAAAAGATAATTTAAATGTATCACTAAGAACGTATAAATAATTATATACACAGAGAAAGTACAAAACTTTCTTTCTTACTTACTTCTCAAATTTCTTTAATAATATAAACAAAGAAATTGATTATACAATAAGATTGGCTTTTGATGATTTTGAACGCATTGGTCGACACATACATTACAAAAGAAGCATTATCAAAACCCTCTGATTCTTCTAGAGGCTTTCTCACTCACCAGTAGTTGAACTGTTCAGAGAACAAGAAGCAAAACATAAACCAAGTTTCAAAGAGTCTAAAGAAAGTTAAAAAAAAACACATACCAGCTTCTTCTTCTTCTTCTTTTTCTCAATGTATGCCACAAGCTCCTCTTGACGACCAAGAGAATCATCCAAAGCCTGCATATGAAAAGAAAATAAGCTTTAAAAGGCTCTAATGGAGAGAAAGATGTAGGGGTGGGCAAAAGAACCGGAACCAGAGAACCGAAAAAAACCGATCCGGATTGGTTCTACCCAAATTACCCGATAGTTCCTAAGATGAAGAACCATGGGTATCGAGTAGGAACCGGAACCGAACCGAGAACCGACGGATAAAACCGAATACACGAACATATATATACACTTATATTTCGGGTTAGATTTAGTCATTTAGCAAAAATTCTATTATCGGGTCTTTTTTCGTTTTATCGGGTATTTATTCTTTATCGGGTACTCTTCGTAACTTTCGGGTATTTTATTATATGACCAGGTATTTTTCGTCTTAAATTTTCGGGTATTCTATTCTAGTATCAGGTACTTTTTTTGTTTTCTCAGGTATTTTTAAAAAAATCCGGGTCTGACATACCCGGAACCGAACCAGAACCGAATTGGGGTAATTTACGGTTCCTCAAACATAGAACCGAACCAACCCGGAACCAATAGGAATGAACCGGAACCGAACCGAAAATTTGAAAAGGATCGATTGGGTATTAATATTTGGGAACTGAAGAACCGGAACCGAGGAACCGGAACCGAATGCCTGAAAGCCAGAAGTTTAGTGAATATGGTGTTGTGTACCTTCTTGGTTGCAGCAAGCTCTTGCTCCAATACATTGGACCGGCTAATAGCAGCATTAAGCATTTCTTCTTTTTCTGGAGGCATAGTTGTTGGTTGTGCGCTTAAGATAGTCACTTTCTGTTCAAGCTCAGCCATTCGTTTCATAATAGCCATGAAATCTTCTCCTGAGATTGCAGGTGTTGTCATTTTCTCTGACTGCATCGAACTCTTGTTCATTGACTCATCATCGCAGTACATAGGGCTCGAATATAAGGTTGATTCGGTTAGTTTCCTAGGAACGTTTTTAGTCACTCTAATCATTGTTACAACTCCCATCACAAGAGCCATTACTCCTGTGTAAATAGGTGATCTCCCTCCATCTGTTGTAGTGTTCTTGCACGCCTCTTGAATTGCATAAACTTCTTCTGCTTCAAAACAAGACATGTCTTAACTTTAAGATCTTGTAAGAAAATGGGGTTTTTAAAGAATCAACATTACTTTTTGAGAGGGAGAATTTTTGAGCTTCTGGCTTGTTCCAAGCTGGGTGAGTGACTGGGACCTAAAGGAATAGGATAATATCAAATCCACTGGCTATTTTCACGAATCGAAAGGTTTTGATTATCCTTACAGTTTCAGAAGTAGAGACTTGTGTGGAAGCTTTTTCCTCTGCAGGAGCTTGCTCTGTTGTTGATTCATCTTCTTCAGAGATAGTCTTCTCTACAGGGTTCTCAGCTTGAGATCTCTTTGTGCATTTGTGTTCACCATTGTGAACTCTCTGTAAGTAAAAAGCAAAATCAGTTTGTTTCCAAAGAGACACTTATCAGATGAAGAGTAATTTCACCTTCATGATCTCTTGATCATTCCATGGACCTTTGTCAGAGCGCATACAACCTCCTTTATCAGCACAAGTACATGAACCTCCAAGAAACTCTGGTAGTTCACTGATACACATTCAGAGGCAATAATCAGTCTTCAATAGCAATAAACTATACAGAAAGATTATCTTGCAAAGCTCACTTTTCATCAATAATCTCAAGCAACTTGCTTTGGTACTTGTTGCCAAGAACCTGGTATTCGAATAAGGTCATTACTTAAACTATCTTTATCGACGAAAATCAAGTAAAGGTATATGAATACTTGCATGGATCTTTGCTGTAGTCTTCGGGTCAAGGAAAGACTTAACCGTACTCCACAACATTCTAAATCCTGAACCAGCATTGATGATAAACATCCTGTTCAAACTCTGAGCCAAAAACACTGAAAATTTTAAATATTTGGCTCAAGATGATCAAGCATGAAGATATAACTCGCACCTCGGGATAGTTATCACCATCAACTTTTTGAAGACGAGTAATCAAGTCTCTAGCAGCCTTGTTAAAGTTTTTAAGTCCCTGTTACACCCAGAGGAAGATCATGAGAGATTCTACAAGTTATAAAATCGAAATTAAGATTCATGATTAGTTACATACCACTCCTTGAACATCAAGAATAGTTGTACTTTGATCAATGTGTTTCTTTGCTGCGATGGAGCAAGCTGGGAACTTAGCATTGAAGGTTCTCTCAAACTCCATCACATGGTAGTTTACATATCTATCCATGGATGTAACTTGCATCAACTTAGTAGAATCCACTAGACCTAACCTCTCAATATACACAGGTCGACCTTCTTTATCAACACCATGGTGTCCTTGTGGGTAGTATTTCAACACTTCATCAATCTCCTTAAATTCAAAATCCTTAACAAAAACCAAAGAGAAACTGTTAGTCATGAAAACAATACTGCGAAAAACACAACTCCTTCTTACATCCATAACAGTATCAGCACCAAACTCTTTCCTCCATCTAAGCATTTCAGTCCACATCTGTTTAGTTTTCTCAAGATCAAATTTTCTAGCCTTTAAAAATCTAAGCATCATATGGTAATCATCATGTTTCTCAGGGAGTAGTTCATCGAGAATAAGCGCTTGTCGAAATGCATCAACTGCTTTCATTTCTTCTGCATCATGAACATCTTCAATCTCTATAGACATAACTTTGCTACTTCTCCTTCTTTTAGTTAATGAATACCTTAAATTCTTTGAAGAACTTCTCTTCTTAAAAGATCCCATCCTTGGTTTAACGGCATCTAAACAATCAATTTCCCCCAAAAACACACACACACATAAAAACAATAACCAAATCGATTTTGCTTATAACAAAACTCAAAAAAGCTGATCTTACCTTGAATCAAAGACATGATTTTGCCAGATATAGATGGAATAGGCAGAAGGCACGAGGGACAACAGAGTTTTTCTTGTTAATTTAATCAATGCCCTTTGCCAAATTCCTACAAAATTTCAAAACCCTAATCTCAATCAAAGAGAGCTTAAACCCTAAAAATCAAGCCTTTTCTTAAAACCCATTTCGTTATGTATTCCAATTCACAGATTACAACAACACAAACATTGAACTTCAAAGAAGAAACCCATTAAAACGATGAACATTGAAGTTAAGAGAGAAAATAGAAATTTACCTCTGCAAAGAGGAAATGAGAAAATGAAGGAAGATAAAAAAGGAGAATGAAACAGTTTCCGAAAATTTCTCGTGATCGTACATTGGATTCATCGGCTCTATTACCACTATCAACCTCTAGTTTTAGATTTACCCAAATCATCATTATAGATTCTCCCTCCATTACTTTTCTTGTTATTCACTTCTAATTATATACAGAGGGAGAAACAGAGAAGACGTTAAGTAACTAATTTAGGGTTATTATCACCTGTTTCGCACGTTTCTTTCATATTATGCTCAGACGTGTATTAGACTGACACGTGTCCATATTGTTTGAATTAGTTTGCCAACATTACATAGTAGATTAATGGAACGGACGTTCGGTTAGTTCAGTTTATTCGGTTCGGTTTGTTCGGTTTTTAGGCCGAATTGAACTGAAGTGGTTCGATATTCAGTTTATTCGGTTAGTTTAGTTTATTCGGTTTTTAGGCCGAATTGAACTGAACTGGTTCGACATTCGGTTTATTCGGTTCGGTTTGTTCGATTTTTGGTTTTTCGGTTTTTTGGCCGAATTAAACTGAACTGGTTCGACATTGGGTTTATTAGATTCGGTTTTTTCGTTTTTGAAGTTCGGTTTGAAAATTTTAGTTTCGGTTAAATTTTTCATTTTTTCTGTTTTTCGGTTTTTTGGATTTATATTAGCAAGTTCGGTTCGATTCAGATTTGTTCGGTTAATTTAGTAAAAAAAAATGTCGATGAACCGAACCTAACCGAAAACCAAACAAAAATAAAATTTGTGCCGAATTGCACCAAACTAACCGAATAAACCGAACCGAACCAACTGAACTAAATTCGGTTTGGTTTATTCGATCTAATAGATTTAGTTCAGTTCATGGTGGATTGATACGCCACCGTTTTGGTTGAAATTTTTTAAAAGGGCTTTATTAGAGGCCCAATGTTTAACTGCTCTAGTTGTAATGAGATTTTAATGATTTTCAACTTTCTACATTAACATGATTTACTTAATTTTTGTTGAAAATTTATCATGGACTTGTTTGTTCATATATTCGTACCAATATATTTTAATGTACTACATACACAATATTCTCAGTATCAAAAATTTGAGGGAGACGTACTAAAGAAGGAAGAATCAATATATTAACTTTAGAATGGAATATTAACTTTTTTTTAGTTATAATATATTTTTTGAGAACAAAATAGTTGTTGTTCATCTGACATCCCAAACGTTGTATCTCCGTCTTATCGGGAAGTTAGACGTTTTTAGTAGTGTGTTGTCTTTCACTTCTCGGCTCATCTTCCGAATTCTTTGCACTAAACACCAGGCGCCTTTGCAGCTTCTCAGCTTTTTTAGATTCTTTGCTTCAATTTTGTTAGAAGCTCAAGTCTTTTAGGTGGATTTCCGTCTACTGTTTAAATTCGTATCATTATCGAAAATTTTAGTTTTCAATTTCTTTTTGAATTGCCTATTGTGACCTTAAATCTCTGAAGATATCTAGTTTTTCTGTCGGTTTTGGTTTTTATCGTACATTATTGTTATGCTTTATTTTTCGGTTGTATTTTCGGCTCTAATTGTATGTTGTTACTTTTAATCCGGAAAAAAAATAGTTGATGGGACTTTACTAAATTCCACGTCTATATGGTCCACATCGTCTATTCCTTTATTTCTTTTTAGTATAAAAGTTATAATATACACACAAAAAATCTTATGGTCGGATTTGAGAGAATCAACCAACTTTAGATAATACATATTATAGTAATTTAGTGCAAAATCTGCAAAATTCAATCGAGCCAATCAAGAAACCAATCTTTAACGTATAACAAGAAAGCAAACAAATGCATATTGCACTTAGAGAAAAACTGATGAGAGAGTACTTTTACTTTTATAATTAATTTGTTAAAAATGGTATAAATAACAAAATGTGAGTATTGCACAGTAAATACTTATATATATATATATATATTGAATATTTATGATTTATTATTAATAAAAATATGTACAAAAAATAGGATTGATATATCATTTAAATTTGCTGACTAAGTGGTCGTGGTCTACTGGTTATCACATTTGAAGAAAAAAATGACACGTTGATCTAGGTTAGGATCAATTCCTTTTGGATGTTGTATTAGGAAATCATTTCTTCTTGACCAGTGTTTTTAAACACGGACTGGACCGGGGGTCAAACCGGGTTAAACCGCGAACTAGAGGTTTATATGGGTTGGTTCAAACCCGATTCAATTTTTTTAATAAAATATTTTCTTAAATAATTTTTTCTATATGTATAATGTATGAAAATATAATTTAATATTTTATACTTCTTTTGTGACATATATTAGGTAAATATATAAATTTATAATACATTAAACGTTTAGATTTTTGTAAATGTATAATATATGTAAACACAATTTAACATTTCATACTTCTTTTGTAACATACATTATGCTTTTTTACTATTATTAATTTATGATCTAGATTATTTTATCAATTGTATAGATTAAATTATCTAAAATTTATTACCCGATCGAACCTTGTCGAACCAAATTGACCCACGATCCAAAAAGTTTTCCGGTCTGGTTTTCAAAATATTTCTCTTGACCAATCGAAGATGGTCTTATGTTTTAAGTTCAATAGTGGTCCCATAAAAGTATTTCTTCTGGTTCAACATTTAAATTAAAATAGTATTAAAAAAATGATATATAACATATATATATGCATATAAAAGATAGTCTAAAACTATATTTTTGTCTAAAATTCAAATACTTATTTTAGATAAAAATATAAATTGTTAATTGGAATTTGATTTCAATAGAATATTAATCATTATTGATGATAAAACACTGAAATTTGAAAATATACTAGTTTTTTTTTTCTTTGTTTAAGAACGAAAACAAAAGAAATTAAAAAAAAAATTACTGATAAAGAACTTAAAATAGAAACAGGTGCAAAAAAGAAGTCACTATGAAAATATTAATTGAAATATAATATGTTTACTCTACAAAAAATGGGTGGTTGAAGTGAACCAGGCAGGGCCGACTCTGGATAAAGCCGGATAAGACATTGGATTGCCCTCATATTTTATATTTATATCTTCCTAATTACCAGATCTCCAAAACTTAAAATTTTCTCTATGTATATAGGTCTATTTAAAAAAAAAAAAAGTATGCCCAAAAAAACAAATAGATAAAATACTAGTCTTAATTTTTAAAATTTTGTTTTAAACCCCCAAAATTTAAGGACCGGCTTTGGAAGTTGGTACCATGTAACCAATACTTGGGAACGTTCTTGTTTAGGCTCATTAAAAAACTTAGTGAGTGAAATATTCGATGATATCACTCGTCATGAGGACAAATTAAAGATCTCGACCTCCAATTTTTCCGAGATTACAAAAAAGATATATATTCAAATATGATTTGCTTGGATTGAGAACCGAGCTTTGTATATACGGCTTGTGCATGAATCCCTCTAACGACACGCGTGCATACACAAAAATTTATCAAGCTCTCTCTCTCCCTCACTCTCTATTGAAACAAAACATATACACTTTATGAGTCGACAAGCATTCATAATTTCATGTCATGACCACCACTATAAAGTCTCAAAGGCAGCAAGCCTAAGGCCTAAAGAGTACTAATTAGTATGAAAGAGTACTAAAGCCTAAAGGTAAGGAAATGGTGGTCACCACAAGACAAGCACCCATCCATCATCATCCCCATTTCATGTGTCTACCTTTCTACCTTTTAATAGTCAATTATGTATCTTCTTCCAAAGTTTTATTTACTTTTTTATAAAATGTTTTGTAATATTTACATTACATTAGACTAGACTATGTATTTTTTGTCACATTAATATATCGACCACAATTGGCCGGTCCAGTAGCCCAAACTTCATAAACAAGAGAAAATATATTTGCTATGCGAGTGGCCAGGTTTGAACTCTGATATGGTAACAAGGAAACAACGGTGACACAACCACTAGGCCATTTGATCCTTGTTACTATGTACTATGTATTTATTATTAAAGAATGTGATAAGTAATTATGTAAATAAGTATAATTCTATTATGGAAAATCTAATACTCTTTTTACTGTGTTTGTATATATACCCATTTTTATATATCATTTGATAATAAAATAACATATTTTCTCTATATGATATTAGAGCAGTAAACAACGATATCTAGAAAAAAAAATTCTTTCTTTCTAAAACCTAGTCGTCATTACTACAGTTCATAATAACAACACCGGATTTCTCCCTATTTTTGCTTTCCAGTCTGTATTCACAATAAACATGAGAAGTGTTTCTAAGCTAACATCTAACAACTATTCGATGTGGAGTTTACATATTCATGTTTTACTTGATGGTTACAAACTTGCAGAGCATCTTGATTGTACACTTACCAGCCTCTCGGCCATTATAGTTGTTGATGGTGTCTCCTCTGTCAACCCCGCTTATAAGCATTGGTATTGCCAGAACCGTCTCATCTATAGTGTCTTTATTGGTGCATTCTTTAACTATGTTCAACCCATTATCTCCAGATCTACTACGGTACATCAATTTTGGAATATACATGCAAAATCGATTTTTGGAATTTAAAAGACCATAATTCTTTTTTTTGTGGATCTGAAATCAAATTTTCTATATGATCTTCTTTACGATTTAAAAATCCAATAACTCAAAAATGTTCAAGGAAATGATCTAACATATTCTAGTGAGAGTCTAGACATCTTTCTAATAAAACATTTAAGTAAGAAAAAGGAAACAGAGTTAAGCACTAAGCAACAGAGGCAAACACTGATAACAAGAATAGAGTAAAGAAGTACATGCATAACATGAAGTCATCATTATGTATTTTGACTTATTTTATAATTTTCCTTCTTTATATTATCCACTTTTTTTTATTCCTTTCTAATTTATGTCACTTTGAATTAACTATACCTGCCATTTTTCCTTCTAATTTTAAATTCACCCACCCAAAAAAAACTTTCTCATCTAAATTTTGTTTGAGTAAAATTATAAACAATAATGATCAAATCCAAAATTGTAATATAAAGTAAGAAAATAAAAACTTTTTATGAACAATGAGCAGAGCCGGTCTTGAGCTCAAGCAGAGCAAGCATGTGCTAATTTTTCAATTTATAAATTGCAGTTAAGAAAACGGCTCATTTTTTGAAAAATTATACAATTTTGGTCTACTTTTCCATTGTAGATTGTGGCCTTTAGAAAATTTTAAAATTTCAGGACCGACCCTGACGATGAGTTGGTTTAATTGGTTTAATCGAAACCGTTAGTGTTGTTGTGTTATTGGTTTCGATTCATGTTGAGAAAAGTATATTTTCCAAATGAGAGTTATATAATATGTTTATGTTACAATTATATGATCATTAAAATAAAATAAAAAAATAAAGACTTTATGAAAAATCAAAAACACAAAAAAAAATTAGGGTAATGGAAGGTTGAAGTGACAGGCCAAAGATTTATCCTTTAAGAAAAAGCAAATCCCAACTCTTTCAAAAAAAAAAAAAAAAACAAACCCTAACCTAAAACAATTAGTAAGATCTAAATCTTTTCTTTGTTATTTTTGATGGATAAGAACAATCTAGAGAGAGAATTTCACATGAAAGGAGGAACTAGTATAACTAGTTATGCCAAAAACTCATCCCTTCAGGTTCTTTGAGATTTTACACAATATTTAGTTCATAAACTTTTGATTCTCTAATTTACTTTTTTTGTTACAATTCTTGTAGAAGA
This sequence comes from Iberis pinnata, assembly GCA_900406425.1. Taxonomy (NCBI): domain Eukaryota; kingdom Viridiplantae; phylum Streptophyta; class Magnoliopsida; order Brassicales; family Brassicaceae; genus Iberis; species Iberis pinnata. The sequence goes on along the minus strand of OVBE01002078.1, from coordinate 12,808 downwards.
AAGCATCTGATATGGCAAAACACATAACATTAGAGACAATACAACAACTCTACAAAGAGACAAGACCCAAGAGTTTTCAAATAGCTGACTTAGGATGTTCTTCAGGACCAAACACTCTCTCTACCATTAAAGACATGATCAAAGCTATAGAATTTGTTCACTACCATGAGATCTCAAACCAACCCTTACCAGAATTTAGCATCTTCCTTAATGATCTTATTGGAAATGACTTTAACTCTATATTCAAGTCTTTGCCTGACTTTCACTTAGAGCTTATGAGAGACAATAATAACAACAATGGTGGTTTCTCTTTATCTGTTTTCATTGGAGCTTATCCTGGATCATTCTATGGAAGACTTTTCCCTGAAAAAACTATTCACTTTATCTATTCTTCTTACAGCTTACACTGGCTTTCAAAGGTATTATAAGGTTTAGCTAGAGAGAGATCTTTAAGGAAATTTCTTTAATTTACTCAAAATATTTTAGATTTTTGTACATTTTTTATGTTAGTTCTATTATTTTGTTTGATCTACTTTGATTTGGGTTAGTTCAATTTTTTGAATATTAGTATGAACATTTCTTTTAACTGTTTTATAATTTTTTATCGAAATTTTGGTGAATTATTTTAAATATATGGTCGGAAATTAGTAGAAAAATTTTCGATTAGTTTTCAGATAATCTATAGAATAGTCGGAAATTGGTCAGAATTTTTTGTAGGTAGTCAAAAATTAGTCAATAATCTTTTTAGTCGGCATATAACTCTGATTATTTAACATTAGTCAAAAATGAATATTTTTGACTAATATGGTGGTCGGAACAAAGACTTATTATTATTATTATTATTATTATTATTATTATTATTATTATTATTATTATTATTATTATTATTATTATTATTATTATTATTATTATTATTGTTTATTATTGTTGTTGTTGTTGTAGTAGTGAGCTTCATGTGTGATTTACATATATAGTGAGTTTTTTTGTAGGTTCCTCAAGGTTTATATGATGAGCAAGGGAAGTCTATAAACAAAGGTTGTGTTAGTATATGTTCTTCAAGTCCTGAAGATGTTTCTAAAGCTTACTACAATCAATTCAAAGAAGATTTCTCAATTTTCCTCAAGTGTAGATCAAAAGAGCTTGTTTCTGAAGGAAGAATGGTGCTTATAATACTTGGAAGAGAAGGTTCTAATCATGTAGATAGAGGAAACTCTTTCTTTTGGGAACTTCTCTCAAGATCCATCTCTGATCTTGTAGTTAAAGTATATACTCTCTTCGATTTTGAAAAAGTGTCATTTTACATTTTTCACACATATTTAGAAATTTCAGTTTTCTATAAAAAAAATTGCATTAAATATTCTAGGGCTGGGGTTCGGGTCGGAAATTTTGGGTTTCGGTTATTTTGGTTTTTGGATTTGTGTGCCAAACTAAACCGAATAAAATTTTGGTTCGGTTCAGAAATCGGTTTATTCAGTTTGGTTTTTGTTTTTGAAGTTCGGTTTATTTGGTTAATTTTCGGTTAAATTTTGGTTATTTTTTGGTTATTTTCGGTTTTTTCGGTTCGTTTTTTTATTACTTTCGGTTTTTTCAGCTATTTTCATTCTTTTACAAGAAAAAAATAAAAAATAAACTGATCGGTTTTTGGTTCGGTTTATATTCTTAGCCCTAAAATATTCTTAATCAACCAATAGAAAAAATTACTACAATTATTTAAATTTTGCATTAAAAAATCTAAAATGACATTCTTTTTGTAACGAAAAATTAAAGCTAAAACGACACTTTTTCAAAATCATAAGGAGTACACATATACATTTATGTTGATTTCAAAAAGCTTGAATCTTGATTATAAACTAGATTTCATTTTAAGAGAAAGACATGTTTTTGTAGGGTGAAATTGAGGAAGAGAAGCTTGATTCTTATGAAATGCACTTTTATGCACCAAGTGGTGAAGAAATTGTAAGTGAAGTGAACAAAGAAGGATCTTTTGAGTTGGATTTGTTAGAGATGTTAGAAGTGGATAATGAAGTTAAATCTAACAATGGAGATATCAGTTATGGTAAAGTTGTTGCTAAAACTGTAAGAGCAGTTCAAGAATCAATGCTTATTCAACATTTTGGTGAAGAGATTTTGGACAAGCTTTTTGATACTTATTGTAGATTGGTTGATGAAGAGTTGGCTAAAGAAGATATAAGACCTATTACATTTGTTGTTGTCTTAAGAAGGAAGTTGTGAAAACGATTACATATATGTAAGAAAATTTAATATTTGACTATGAAACTTCCTAGAATAACAAGCAAATTCAGAGTTTTTATTTTAAAAGAAAAAAGCAAATCTAAAGTCAGACCACTAGTACTGTTTTACTTTTGACTTAACCATCTAACAATTATTTTATTTTTTTGAGTCCAAAACAATTTTCCTCTCATTAAATTAAACTACAAAAAATTGGAGTCAAAATTTTAATATTTTTTGAATGAATAATATCAATGAATAGTTTTTTTTACAACAAAGAAGCAATTAAAATTAAGACATAACAGAAGTAACAAGATACCAATTTGGTGGTGATGATCCAACATAGGACGAAAATATATTCTTCTCGCAGGCCGATCGAGTGAGAGGATCAGCGCATGTATTCCAATTTATGTGCCAATGTATTACTTCAAATTGTGATCCACAAGTCTTCATCTGGTGGACCTCTGCTAATTCGGCTGCAAAAACAGGCCATTCAGTTGGATTCTGGAGGATGTGTAATAAGTCGGTCGAATCAGTGATGAATAAAGTACATGTTCTGCCCATGTTCGATAGAAATTTGAGTGCCCATATAAATGCGAGAAGTTTCGTATGTAAGGGTGATCTTCCACATCTGACCCCCGCACATCCGAAGAAGCTAGGTTCGCTTGAAGACTATGGCTTATACCATCCAATTCCACTGATGGTTTCCCCTTCTTTCTATGAAACATCAAAACCACACCAATTCACAAAATTGGGTAAATCGACAACTGAAACCCCCCTTTCAGGGATGTTAGACATTCGCATGTTAGACATTCGCATGTTAGACATTCGCAATCCGGATTCCTTCCAGTCTACCATTAGATTCTGCTTGCTTTAGATTTGCAATGAGTACCTCCGTACATAATATGAAAAGATATGGGGAAAGAAGATCCCCTTGGCGTAGACCGCGGGATGGTATTATACGTCCCTTCGGTGATCCATTTAGAAGGACGCTGTAAGAAACTTTCGTAACACAGGACATGATCCAATGTATTCATACCTCTGCAAAACCTAACTTCCTCAACAACTGCCCCAAAAAACTCCATTCCACCCGGTCATAGGCTTTGCTCATATATGTCTTGATCGCCATGGATCCTTTTCGACAGCTATATTGGGAGCACAAAGCATGGAAAGCCTCTTGGGCTAGTAACATATTGTCAGATATTGATCTGTCAGAAACAATGACTGGGTCTCAGAGATGACTTGAGCATAAACTTTTGGATCATCTATGTTAAATCGTTTCCTATAATGTGCCAATAGCGTCGGTAAAACAGGACTGTCATTCTGTCTGGGCCCGGAGCGTTCTCCGGTCCCATAGAGAACACCGCTACTTTTACTTCCTCCATTAATAGTAGACCCAAAAAATGAGTATTCATTTTCGATGTAACCTTTCGCTTGATTGGTATAAATGAATAGTTTATTTTGAAGTTTTTAATAGTTTAAAATGTGGTACTTCTTTTTGCTAAATCGAGAGAAATAATTTAACAATTTTATATTTAAATAGAATTATCCATGACTTAGATCAAAAGATTATTTTTTCCATAAATGTAAACTATCAAACTATCACCATTTAGTTAGTTGACTATTCTAATAAATAATAATTGCCTTGGAACTTCCAATCAGTTCACAACTCATATACAACATTTGTTTGTAATTAATATATTTTTGAGAGGTTTCACACATATTAATAAAACATAATAACTATCGATTATAAATACATCACTTTTAAAATTAAACAATGTTCCATAAGTTTAAATCAATTTTTCTATACTAAATTCAAATATTCTCATTAAATATGTATCTTTATTATAAACATCCATTATATAAAAAACAGAAGGACTATATTCAAAGTACAAATTCATATTCAAATAACATAAACACACAATTTTGTTGTAAATCAAATTAATGAATGGGATCACTACAAGATTCACACATATATCATCATCAATTATCACAAGTTTGATTTGAATCAAACAACTAAAATACAAAACCTTACACTCTCATCATCATCATCATCATCATCATCATAATCTACTTATAATAAATAACAGGAGTATTAGATCTTGAATCCCACATACCACCTTCTTTCAAATACTCAATATACCTAGAAAACTCTGGTTTTGTCTTACTAGACTTCTTCTTCTTTCCTCCATAAAGAAAACTAAAGATTGGATGGCTAAATTTGCTTGTTGGTTTAATGATTTTCTTAGATTTTTGATGAGGAAGTTCTTCAACAATTGTTGGTATAACACCATTAGAACCAAGTTTTATAGATGGAGCATAGTAATGAACACTAGAAGATCTTCTTATTTTTGCTCCAAGTAAACTAAAAGTAGAATCTTCATTGAATTTTTCATAGCTTCTTCCATGGTGATGACTACTTCTTGTTCTTGTGCTTAAACTTCTTATCATTTGCATCTTTTTTTAATGTAATAATATAAGACAAAGATTATGTGAAGAGAAGTGATTGTTGTTTTTTTTTTTTGTTGTTGTTATGAGAGTGAGATTCATTATTAATATATAGAGGTTTTTATGATTGTATTAAATTTAGTTTGAATGTGGAAATGGTCAGATATTTGATGCTATGTACATTGAAAAATCCTATAATTTTAATGTTTTATTTTTGAAAGATAAGAAAAATTAAGTGAAGAAAGTGATGGGTTTGTTGAGCTTTTTTTGACTTTTCAAGTCTCTTGTAACGCAATACTTGACCTCATGATCATCAAGGAACTTTCTATGAGACTTGGTTTATATTAAAATCTAATTAGTAGGTTTATAAACATGTTTAAAATGAATCAAATAAATCAAAATTTAAAAAGGAAGAATGTTTTTGAAAATTAACAAAACTATATAATATAGTTAGTTAACAAAACTATAATTTTATGAAAACGTCTAATTTGAAAAGAAAAAAATGCCAAAATAAAATTCAAAATAGATAATATGTTAATTATTTATAATTTTGTATAAGTAAAAAATAATCTTAATAAATATTTTAATAACTATAATGTTAATTAACAAAATTGTAGTTTTTTTTTTTTGACGTCTATTAGATTAAAGCAAATAGGATTACAAAGATACAAACCAAAGCCGGAGACGAAAGATAACCCAAAAGCTAAGTCAGAGGAACAAATTAAACCCCGGAAACTAAACAATAATCATAAACCGAAACTAAACAAAGGAATAGAAAACTATCCCTACCTTAAATCAGAACACCTACAAGTCACAATGTTTAAGGAAAGCGAAGCCCATATACTCTCAATCGTTAGAGAGAACAAACAGAAGAGACGACCACAATGATGTCCACCAACTGCCGGATAAAGCCATCGCATCCTAAAACTGGGTAATGCTGAGACGAAAGACTGGTGGCAACAAGCCAAAGCTCTAGAAGAAGCCTTCAACAGAGGATAGGGGTTGATTCCGCATCAAACCAGAACCGGTTAGCAACAAAAGCCGAAGCTAGACCTTCACTAAATCAAGATTAAATCACAGCGCAAGACAGGTTTCTACACCGAACACAAACTTTAAACACCGAAAAAGGCTTGAGGAAATCGCCGGTCAAAAACAGGGAAACCTAACCCTTCTAACGACACTCGTCTAGCGAAACCAACAAATCTTGTAATCCAAACAGAGATCTACCACCAACAAAGGAAGGGGAGCACACAACCTTACCAGAATCGATCTTAATCTGATCAGATGGGAGGGAGAGGCAAACGCCGGAGTTGGCGAGACCAGATTCAAAATCTGAAACTCGATACCCAAAAGGAGAGCGGTCGCTTGAAGCGGAACCGTCGATCCAAAGAGATCCGACGATGTACCTCCGGCATCACTGTTTGAGCCGAATCTGAGACGCCGGATCTCACGCGACGAGGATAGCAGGAGATGACCCTAGAACCGCGAAAATCAAGCCATGTGAGAAGATAGCCGCTGTACAAGCTCAAAGAAGAAAAACGGAGACCGGCGGTGGCGCTAAAGGAGCCGCCGGCCGCCGGTCAAGAGACTAGATGAGGATCGGCGATAAGAGATTCTGGGAAAGCTTCAATCGCCTATTAGGAGAGAGAAGGAGCGCTTTCGTGACCACTGGTTATCTGAGCCAAATTTCACATTCAAAGGTTGCTTCTATTTTCACAAACATGGGTAAAATTATCATAATAAGTTAACTTTTTCAAAATAATGTATATAAATATAATTTTAATAAATCTTCAACCTTTAATTTTTGATCAATTAAATTCCATTTTTTTTTAATAATCAACTACTTGTCACCTTGTTGATTGAGACAATTTAATTCGTTTTTAAGAGATTTAAGTTCAATTTCATAAGTATAGTAACTTGGCATTAAATGTATGATTATAGAAATCAACTGTAAATATTTGCAAAGAAACAAATAACACTTTGTATCAATCACAAGTAAAAAAAATGATTACAATTATCATCTTAATCAATAATAATAATAAAAAACAAACCTAAGGGAACAAATCTAATTGAGAATAAATATTTACTTTTTTAACTACTTAACAAATCTCTCTCTCTCTCTTTTACCTTTCTTCTGAGTTAAATCTATTCCAAGCTTCCTGTAAATTTAAGACATTAATATAATTGTATATATCAAGATTGTAATTAGGGCTGGGAATTCGGTTTAATCGGTTCAATTCGGGTCGGTTTTTTTGGTTTTTGGATTTTGTGCCGAATTGAACCGAATAAAATTTCGGTTCGGTTCGGTTCGGAAATCGGTTCGGTTTGGTTTTTGGTTTTGAAGTTCGGTTTATTCAGTTTAAGTTTTGGTTATTTTTCAGTTTTTTCGGTTTATTCGGTTCGCTTTTTTTGTTTATTCGGTTATTTCGGTTTATCGGTTCGGTCGGTTCGGTTTGGTTACCGAAACTGAATTTTTTTGTGCCGTTCGGTTATTAAAATGTAATTCGGTTCGGTTCGGTTCAAAAAATTCCGGTTTGGTCCGGTTCGGAATTTTCGGGTCGGTTCAAAATCCCAGTCCTAATTGTAATAAAAGTCAAAAACCAAAAAATGAAGGTTACCTTAAGAAGATCAAAGACCTTTTCACAAATATATTTCTGATGAATATTTGCACCTCTTTGTTGTAATTTGTCAGGATGAACACTAAGTGTTGCTTTCCTGTAAGCTCGTTTTACAGCTGCTGAAGTTATTACTTCTGTTAATGGTAATGGTTGCCAACCACTCTCCGGACCAAGTATCTGATTCATTCATTACACACACATTTGAATATTTGATATTAAATAAAAAAAAATCTAAACTTGTTCGTTAAGTTTAGGAGTGGGCATTCGGTTTTTTCGGTTCAGAAATCTTAATTTTGGTTGCCTAACTAACCGAACTAAAATTCGGTTCGGTTTATTGTTTCTCAAGTTCGGTTTTTCGGTTCGAAAATCTGAATTTTGGTTTATTTTCGGTTTTCGGTTTGTTCGGTTATTTTTTGGAAGTTCGGTTCGATTTGGTTCGGTTAATTTAGTACTATAAAATAAAATTGTTGACTAACCTAACCGAACTGAAAACCGAACTAAAACAAAAAGTTGCCGAAAATAACCAAATTAACTTAACTATATTTGGTTCGGTTTATCGTTTCTGAAGTTCGGTTTTTTCGGTTCGAAAATCTTTAATTTTGGTTAAATTTTGGCTTATTTTCGTTTAGTTTCGGTTTGTTCAGTTATTTTTTGGAAGTTTGGTTCGATTCGGTTCAATTAACTTAGTATAAAATTAAATTGTTGCCCAACCGAACTGAACTAAAATAAAAAGTTGCCAAAAATAACCGAACTAAATTCGGTTCGGTTTAAAATGCCCACCCCTAGTTATAAGAAGCTTACGTATTGTAATGTTGAGAGTAATGCTCTTATGTTTCCTTCTTTACCACTTGACCATCTTTTTACTTCTGCATCTAAAGTTTCAGAGATTCTCTGTAAACAAAGAGAAACAAGAGATATAGAGTTATAAGAACAAAGTATTTTGTTTTTAAAGTTTGAAGAAAGAGTTTTGTGGTTTTGTACAATTCTCTCTGCTTGTTCTCTTTGAGCTATGAGATCTCTCATGTTCTTCTCTGCTAAAGCTTTAGCCTGTTTAAAGAATTCAATAAGATTGTATCAATGGTATTGATTTATCATCTAATGAGTATAGAGTTAGTTTAATTACCACACGATCAGCTGTTCTTCGATGTCTTTCTAATCTCGATGTATATCTTTGAGGCGATTCACCCTCAGTACCTAACTGCTTATCGGAAACCGATCTTTCGATTCGTTGACTAGTGAAGCCTGAATTCTGAAATTGTTTATCGGAAACCGATCTTTCCATTCGTTCTCTTGCTTCAAAAGCAGCCTTTTCAGCTGCACGTTCACGAGCTTCAGCTGTTACTCTCTCAACTGCTGCTCGTTCTGCTCTAAGTCTTGCATCTATTGATAGTTTATCAGGAAAGGACTTCTCTCTTGCTTCGGCGCATGCTTTCTCTAATCTTTCACGTGCATTAGCTAATGCTCTTTGATCGAAAGCCATTCGATCTTTCTCTCTTTCTCTTTCCCTTTCCTTTTCTTCTTCTAGCTTTCTTAAGCGTTCCATTTCAATGTCTCTTTCTCGTTTTAGTCTTTCTGCTTCTTTCTCACGTTGTAAGAATACTCGAGAAGGCAATGGTCTTTCTAATTTTGCATCTTGACTTAAACCTCCTTGGATCTCATTACTTCCTCTTTGTTGTTGATGGGTGAATTTATCTTCAGGGTTTCTAATATTGCATCTTGATTTTTCGTTTTCGCCTTCTGATCTTTCTTCAACTTCATTTTTCATCCCAATGTCTCGTTTGAGAACTGAGCCATCTTTGGAGCTTTCCAAATTTTGGGTCTTAGGTTTGAGCTTTCCTCCTTCAACATTTTCAGCGATGGAAGCGGATTCCTCACTTGATTCTCCATTTTCATCCACCTGAGGTGCCTCTTCATTCCTTTCAAATAACCTGGATTCACCATCTAGCTCATTGGTTACTTCCTTTTGGCTGGCGTCTTTAAGGTTCTTCTCAAACACCTTCCATGGACAGGCTTCTTCAGGCAAAAATTCTCTTTGGCTTGGTCCTTCTTCTTCTTCCTTTTGTTTATTCAATGATTCGTGGTTGTCTACTCTCTCATCTTCTTCGAGAGTGTTGCTAAGACTTTCGTTCGACTGAGCCTCTTTGGTGGTTTCACAGGTTTTATCCATTTCAGAAGCATTAGTTTGTTTCTTCTCGCTTTCTTCTTCTTCTATATGTGCAGGTTGTTTCGTTTCGTTTACCGTATCCTCTTGATTTGCTCTATGTGTTCCTTCTCTTTCCTTGGCCTCTTGCAGCCTCATCCTCGCCTCCTCCTGTTCCAGATCCTCATTTAGTCTTCTCTCAATCTCCGCTCTCTCAAAAGCTTCTATTAGCCTCTTTTCTTTCTCTTCTAGCTCAATAGCTTCTTTAAGCTTCTTCTCTTTCTCCATCTTTTCACGTTCCTCTTTCATCCTCTTTTCTTTCTCCTTTTGCTCAAGGGCTTCTTTCAACTTCCTTTCATTCTCTGCTTGCTCAAGCAACTCTTTAGCTCTCCTCTCGTTTTCTTCCTTCTCTTTTAACTCTTTCATCTGCCTTTCCTTCTCTTCCTGTTCAAGTCTTTCTTTTAGCCTTTGTTCCAGCTCTGCCTTCTCACGAGCAGCTTTTATTCTTCGTTCGTTTTCCTCCTTTTCGCGTTCTTCTTTTATTTTACGTTCCTTCTCTTGTTCAAAAGCAATTTTCATTTTCCTTTCATGCTCTGCTTTCTCAAGAGCCTCTCTCATTCTACGGTTCTCTTCTTCCTTTTCTTTTATCCGCAATTCCAACTCTTGTTGTTCTTTCATTTTCCTTTCTTGTTCTGCCTTTTCGCGAGCCTTAGCTGCTCTCTGTTCGGTCTCAACTTTTTCACGAGCTTCCTTAATCATTTTTTCCTTTTCTTCTTGCAAAGCCAAAGCTGCCTTCAGTCTTTTCTCATTTTCTGCCTTCTCGAAAGCTTCTCTTTCCTTCCTATCATTTTCTTCATTTGCAAAAGCTTCTTTAATCCTAGTTTCCTCTTCCATCCGCTTCAAAGCCTCATTCAGCTTTGTGTCACTCCCGTCAGTTTTATTTAGGGAAACCTCTAGCGTGCTTCCATTATCTGCTACACCAAGAGCCTCTCTGAGCTTTCTCGCATTTTGTTCCCAGTCAAACACATATTCCTGGTTCTTTAACGCTGCTTTCTGATGTGGTATTCCATCCGACTGTTGATTTCGTATGTAGTTTGTTTTCTCTTCGTAGTGTGATTCAGCTGAGAGCTTGCTTTCTTCTGTTCTAAGCAGATTTCTATGATTCACTACCCCACCATGATCATGCAAACCGTTGACTATCTCAAATTGCATCTCTAAATGTCTTGGTTTCTCATTCTTCCACTCTTCAGGAGCTTTTTCTGCAACTTTTTCCTCATGTCTCTTAAGCCTAGATGCTACCTTTGTAGTTCCAGGGTACTTTGGCAGCTTCTTATCTGCATTATCCTCCTTAACTCCTTTTGCTCTCCTCAATCGTTTCTCCCAGTCAACAGTAGCGGCGCTCAGTTTCTGATCAAGAAAATCAGTATTATGAGGAAGATAAACATCTTTTCCACCACTGTTCTCATCAGCATTTTTGGGTTGCTCTGTTCTCACCAATTCAACAAATTGTGTAGCCTCTTCCCATTCTTCATTTGAGTTTGTAGACCCTTGAGAAGAGAGAGACTTACTTCCATGCTTATTCCCCAGAGAGTTCCTCAATACATCAATATTACTCTCAAAAGCAGGCAAACCAGTTGTATAACTCAATTTCCGTTCATCGGACATTCTATTTTTCATTGAGGTTTGCTTCGTGGCCCTATCGATCGTCCTTTCCAACACTTCTTTTGCACATTTTAGTTTCGCCTCGGCTTTTACCATAGCTTCTCTCACAGCAGCTGAACTTGCATCAACCTCGACATCAAAGAATGGTGGAGAACTGCCGCCCACGGACCCTTCTGATCCAGTGGTTCTCGAAGTAGAAGCAGAACTTTTTAAATCGCTCTTCAATATAGGAGGAGGTCTTGAAGGAGGTGGTATTCCAGTGGGATGAGTCTTTAAACCAATCTCAGAAACAGTGACAAAAGATTCACTAGGAAATGACATAGCTTCAGTATAATACTTTTGGGAACTATCCTTGTCTTCAAAGGTACCTCTATCAACAGAAGAGGTTCCAGACTCCTTCTTGAGCTTTCTTGTTTCACTTTCACTAATCATTTTGTTAACTGCGACTGTGTAACCAGGGATAGCACCAAGATCAGCTACATGTACCACACCACTTGACATGTTTGTGTTGCTTATTTGATTGGCTTTGTTATAAGAGATGTTGAACTCTGTGCTACCATCAATGGAATCATATGAATCTCTTCCATTGGAATAGGAAGGGCTTTTACCAAAATGTTCAGTGCCTCCAGAGAACGATTCTACTTCTTCAGGAGTCCTACAAAAATACATCTCAATCGTAAATATTCCCAAACAAGATTGATTCTCTTTCAATACTCAAAAACCAAATGAGCAATACCAAAATCAAAATCAGAGGAAATTGAAAGAACTTACCACACATCATCGGAAGAATCACCATCAGCAACCGTGGACTGCTGCAGAAAAAGCTCCTCATACGACGGAGCAAAATCGAGATCGTTAAAACCTCCGAAAACCTCTCTATAATCAAAACTCTGGCTCTTAACATCGAAATAGACATCTCTATCATCAACAATCGGAAGATCGAGTACCGGAATCGAAGAAACAGCTGAGCGTGAAGAGCCGTTAAATCCGGCGAAAATCTCGCAATAGTCTTCAAGACGAGGAGATAACGACGGAGCTCCAAACCTAGGAGCACCACCGAAAACGTCGTCGTAAGTAGTAACGTTATTAGCTGTCTTACCGGAGCTATAACTAATTTCACCGTTACGATTGTAAGGTTTCTTAGGTAGAGAAGAAGACGATGAAATGTTACGATGTCGAGAACGAGAGAGATTCTCCATGAGGATCAACGATGATTTGCAAATACCTTCTCCTTCTTCAACCTCTCTCTATCTCTCTCTCTGGCTTGGAGTTGAGAGTCTGAAATGAAGTCAAGAGGGAGGAGGAAGAGAGAAGGACGAAAAAGCGAAAATTGAAAAAGTAATGTCTCAAAAAGAAACTCCAAAATTACGAAAAAAGCCTCTTTCAACTTTAATTTGAAATTTAATTTAATTTTTAAAAAAATAGAAATCATTCTCATATCTCTACATCGTACAGAAAAATAATTAACAAAGAATTAAGAACGTTATAACAAATATTAAATGTTTCTTATATTATTTTCTAATGTTAAACAAATTCTGATTTTTGTTGAATTACATATTTTAGTTTTTAGGATGCTTGACAAAACAAAAAATAGTTTATTAAGAATCAAAGGTTGATAGTTTAGTGAATTTTACATAAGAAACTTATTATATATATATATATAATATATATATATATATATATATAATATATATATAGTTTAGAAATCAAA